>JAOTON010000144.1:0-265617 GCA_034440635.1 Lepas anatifera
CTTTCAGTTGATGAGAATCTGCTACTCGATTACAGGCAGTCTTGGATCAAATACACTTGTCTGCGGGAGAAAATTTGACAGGTGGGCCCAGAGTAGCCAGCCCTCTTCGTCCGGCCAAGCTTGAGCTGCTGGGCTGAAATGCACATGAGCTGATCCATGTTGAGGAGACATATTCATGTCTAAAGCTTACTTCACCACCTATCTTTCATATTTCAGTTACCGTTATGAGATATTTGATTGAGACTCGCCAGCCAATAATTAGTCAGCAAATACCACCGTCACCTAGCCGATCACTGGTCAATAAGCCTCCGACGAGGCCGGTGTGGGGACGTCTCGCTTCCCGCCAAACTCGCATATCTCGCCCGCGTCGGCGTCCATCCATAATCAGCTGCATTCCGGCATGCCGCGGCGTCTAATCTGGCGTTCCATTGAGGGTCAAGTCAGGCCGGGCCCGGTCGATGTATCGCCATCAGCCATATTAAGCGCGGGGTGGCCCGTGAAGAAGCGGCTCGGAAAAAAGCGGTCCCGCTTCCTCGCCGGCCATCCTGCCGAGCAACCCTCAGCTGAGACAGGTTATTGGCAGGTGATACACGATTGCTGCGTTCTGCTGCAGTTCTGACAGCTTCAGCGCCGCTCAGAAAGATTTGTTTTCGGCGTTTAGTGAGTGCTGCAATGGTTGTGAATGTGTTAACGGCTTGCTTATCCGCAAGAGACATGACTGCTGTGACTCCGGTTAGTTTTGTCTAAGCGTGTAATTGAGTGTCGTTATACATGGTGTGGGTAACAGCGGCGCGTTTTACGGCCACCGTGGCTGTCGTGCCTGCACTGAACAGTGGTTTTCTCTGCCCTAGCCTGCGCACCCGGCGAGGACAAAAGCCAAAGCAGGTAACTACACGCAGCCCGCTGTTTCACTGTACGGTGCCGCGCTCCCCACAGCCATTCTCAACACTTGCTTTTTCACTGTCCGGTGCCCGCGCTCCCCACAGCCATACTCAACACTGCTGTTTTTCACTGTCCGGTGCCGCGCTCCCCACCAGCCATACTCCAACACTGCTGTTTCACTGTCCGGTGCCGCTTGCTCCCCACAGCCATACTCAACACTGCTGTTTCCTTGTCCGGTTGCCGCGCTCCCCACAGCCCATACTCAACACTGCTGTTTCACTGTCCGGTGCCGCGCTCCCCACAGCCATACTCCAACACTGCTGTTTCCTTGTCCCGGTGCCGCGCTCCCCACAGCCATACCTCAACACTGCTGTTTCACTGTCCGGTGCCGCGCTCCCCACAGCCATACTCAACACTGCTGTTTCTCACTGTCGGTGCCGCGCTCCCCACAGCCATACTCAACACTGCTTCACTTTTTCTTTCCTCAAGACGTACGGTTTGAGTTATAGCTTCGAAGTGACTCAACAGGTCTGATCAGGAGCACCACGAAACCTGTCAAGCCTTGAAATGAAATCGGTAGCGACATATTTGCATACTCTTCTCTTAAATGACATGTAAGGTCAAGCTAGGTCATTTAGTGAGGTTATTACAAGAGTCGTTTCTGATCCAAAGCACAAGTAATGGTACAAAATCTGTGGTAGGTGAGTGATCAGCTTTCATTTGACATCCATATCAGCCATGTTGTAGCGAATCTGCACGAGAGGTACTTGCAATGAGCGTTTTGCCCTAGGTGATGACCTCTGTGACCTGTTACTTAATCTGAGTTACAAGGAAAATCACCCACCACTGGTTAGCTTATACCCTGAGGAGCACCCAGTGAAAAAATGAAAAATGTGAAAGGACATTTAAAAAGAATGCTTAATTTAAAGAAAAGGTCACAAGGTCACGAGGTCAAAACCTGACCTGAGGTCAAAGTTTTTATTTTTCTTATATAGCCCGTTGTATTTTCTATCTATTGGTATCAATTTAATTTCGATGAGCCACTTTTAAGATCCAATATTATTTCTGCTTCATCGTTTACCTCAAAACTTTGATGGCCTCTATCTGGTGACCTATTTGACCTCGGGACCTGAAAATGGGCCCAAATTTTTATTTTGTATAGGGAAATCTGGGTACAACATTTGGTTGAAATCTAAGGGGTGATTGTGAACTCGCCTGGACGATTTGTCCTCCTATCTATCACGAGAACATGCTCCGATGTTACATAGCGGTTTGGCAAAATCACGCTTCCTACCGAGCAAACTTTGAGCACGTTGACAAATATCATTTTTATTTCTTCAAGAATACTCCGAATATACTGATTGCTGTGTATGCTGTTTGCTTTAATCATTTACTAGTCTTGCCGAGGTGCTCTTTTTCGCTTTCCCACCAGAGAAAGGTTGTGTTCAGACTAAAATGGAAAATTCCTACGTCATCTGTGTGAAAGAGATTGAAACCCCGGCAGAAAGCACCAGCGGAGTTTTGCTTGGGCCCCTACAAAGGCATGCAGCTGAACAAATTCGCCCTTGGTTGGAATATTGTGGACTGCTCACTATCCGCTCGGCGCGGACAGGGCGGACAGGGCGGACAGGGCGGACAGGGCGGACAGGGCGAACCGGGCACACAAAACTGGTCCTCAAAATCTCCAAAGGCCGTCCGTGCGCGAATCTGGCTGCCAAAAGTAGTTCAGATGGGGACGTCATGTTTCACTGGTATTTATTTGAACAGAGACACTTTGAGAAATTCTGCCGTTTCCCGGTATTTCTTATTGTCAGCGCTGTTTGAAACTGCATCGGCAACAGGAAAACTTAGTGTCACAATAGCGATTAGCGCCCTTTATGATGCCAAGGGCCGCCCCAGATGGTACATTGGTCGCCCCCCAAGGTTTCGCCCCCGTAGCGAAATCCTGATTCTGTCCCTGGGATAAGCCGCTATCAAGTATCGCCAACTATACTGACTCGACAGTTAATGTCCAAAGGGCAATGTCGCTAAGCATCCTCGAAGGGGCGTCTTTCGAAATCGAGCAACGCAACAGGAGGCCAAAAGTCACACGTGAGAGCTCTTCTGGCGACGGCAAGATCCCAGTCAATTTTCGCGCTTTAGGACAACTTGTATTTAACAACTGTTTCGGTATCACCATGAAGATAGTGTGATTAGGGATCTGTGTTTCGGTTTATGTGTCGCCGGCAGTCGCTGAGCCTAGTTTGGCATTGAGAGTTATGGCCAAGATGCAGTTCTAACTGCATCTATTATTTTTGCTATGTGTTGTTCTGTGCACTGCACTCAGAGACCAGACCTGTTGGAATAAGCGCGAGAAGTGCTGCTGCGATTTTCGTCACTAGCCTGTTCACCCGTGCAGTTCAGTTGCCTTCCGGCCGGCTCGATCAGAACCAATGAAAATGAATGGTGCAAAAAATACATCACGGCCCTGCTAGTGTTAAAGTCATTGACCGAGATGTAGTAAATCGGTGTTTTTCATACAAATGTCAGTTTTCTAAACTTTGTAGTTAGAATTACATTTCGAAGAAGATTGAATATCTTTCTTTATTCCTATCCTTGATTAGCTAAATAAGTTGATTCGTTTATTTACGCTGATGAAGAAGCGGACGAGTAATGTATTTCAAAACGATATTGAAACAAAACATGGTGTCAGTTTAAAAAGTACGAGCCCAATTTTTCTTATGCACATCGAAATCACATAATTACAACTGACTATATGATGGGTTTGGTCAACTGCTTGTCCTCCGCGCGTGGTATTCTTTGGTAGCGGAGCGTTTGGCCGGCTGTTGGAAAATATCAGGCCGGAGACAGCGGGAACTTGGCTGTCGGGCAGGCGTGTCTTCTGCCTAGATAATCTATCATCTGGTTCCTTAATCCTGTATTAGCCGGAAAGTAGCCCGATGTTGGGAAGATTTTAACACATTGATTTCTTAGTCGTCTGAACTTCAACATGTCACTGCCGGAGTTCTAAGAGGCTTAAGCCGCAACCTCTTATAGACACAATCCGTTTGGAGTGTGAATGGGACTATCATTCGGTGTTGTCTTGACCTGTAGCTAAATTGTGACGCCCGATACTGAATAAGCACCTCGGAAAGCGTTTCATTCTCTCGGTCAGTGCATCTGATGAACAGATACGCCTGGTCATTTACCTATGTGTAGCAAGTTTTTGCAACATGTAAATTATTCGACACCAATTTAGTGTATCTCATTTCTAACAAACACAAGGCCCACAAAACAACCCTGAACTGGGTTGTCAGACTGTTCCGTGCCCCCGGGCGGTCACGACTCTGCAACTCGGCCGCGCGCTCTGATTCTGCTTCCTCCGAGACGTTTGCGACGCGCTGCCATTTGCCTCCGTCGACGCATTGTATATTTGGGTGGCGGCGTGGTTTGTTTCTGCAGGCCGATCGCGACCATTGGATATATTGCACCTGAGGCCGACAGATGTGTCGGCCTCAATGACAAATTGCTCGGCATGAACTGCACTGCGGGCGGAAGGCTTCCTTGTTTACCTTTCCTCTAAAAAAGGGCCGGGGAGCCAAGCTGGTACGTAATAAGCCCCGCGATCACTATAATAACTGCTGGGGTGTGACGACGCACCAACTACCCAGGTGTACGGCAAGCGAATTCTCATCCTGTTAGGGGGGATTGGGGGGATCAGATCAACTTATTCAGAGGCTCTGCCGGGACTTGAACCTGGGACCGGTGGCTTAAGAGATTTCGCGGCTGTCCACTAAGTCACCCATCCCCCACGATCGCTATTCTCGCCCTCTTGCTAAGCCACTGTGTGATTTGAGAGTGCACGCTGATGGCCGCTGGAGGGTCGTGCCTGTATGGTGTCCCACTGGTCAGCCACGTGGCGATGAATCCATCTCGGTGTCACAGAGAGGGTCCCCAGGGAACTTCCACAGCGGTTTTACTCCGACGACGCAGCTGTCACTCTTTTTATAACACCGGGTGCGCCCTAACGAGAAGTGACTAATGACTTTCACCGCCAGCTTGTCACTGGACAGCATCTGCATATGTCGTCCAGAACTCAATGGTGCCGTCGACCCCGTCGGGCTGCAGTCCGTAGCGCTTCTCTGTCCTGTTGTTCGGCAGATCGGGCTGCAGTCCGTAGCGCTTCTCTGTCCTGTTGTTCGGCAGATCCGGGCTGCAGTCCGTAGCGCTTCTCTGTCCTGTTGTTCGGCAGATCGGGCTGCAGTCCGTAGCGCTTCTCTGTCCTGTTGTTCGGCAGATCGGGCTGCAGTCCGTAGCGCTTCTCTGTCCTGTTGTTCGGCAGGTCGGGCTGCAGTCCGTAGCGCTTCTCTGTCCTGTTGTTCGGCAGATCGGGCTGCAGTCCGTAGCGCTTCTCTGTCCTGTTGTTCGGCAGGTCGGGCTGCAGTCCGTAGCGCTTCTCTGTCCTGTTGTTCGGCAGGTCGGGCTGCAGTCCGTAGCGCTTCTCTGCCCTGTTGTTCGGCAGGTCGGGCTGCAGTCCGTAGCGCTTCTCTGTCCTGTTGTTCGGCAGGTCGGGCTGCAGTCCGTAGCGCTTCTCTGTCCTGTTGTTCGGCAGATCGGGCTGCAGTCCGTAGCGCTTCTCTGTCCTGTTGTTCGGCAGGTCGGGCTGCAGTCGTAGCGCTTCTCTGCCCTGTTGTTCTGCGGTCGGGCTGCAGTCCGTAGGCTTGCCCTGTTGTTCGGCGGTCGGGCTGCGTTGGCTTCTCTGTCCTGTTGTTCGGCAGGTCGGGCTGCAGTCCGTAGCGCTTCTCTGTCCTGTTGTTCGGCAGATCGGGCTGCAGTCCGTAGCGCTTCTCTGTCCTGTTGTTCGGCAGGTCGGGCTGCAGTCCGTAGCGCTTCTCGTCCTGTTGTTCGGCAGATCGGGCTGCAGTCCGTAGCGCTTCTCAGTCCTGTTGTTCGGCAGATCGGGCTGCAGTCCGTAGCGCTTCTCTGCCCTGTTGTTCGGCAGATCGGGCTGCAGTCCGTAGCGCTTCTCTGCCCTGTTGTTCGGCAGATCGGGCTGCAGTCCGTAGCGCTTCTCAGTCCTGTTGTTCGGCAGATCGGGCTGCAGTCCGTAACGCTGCTCTGTCCTGTTGTTCGGCAGATAGATCATTAGCAGAGGTCTGCAGTATATCCCCTCATATCGTTCTGACTGTTTTTATTTTCATTTTCATCCGGTGCCGGGTGTGTACTGGGGTGTCAAAATGCAGCAATAAAATCAGTGTCAGGACTTGATCAGCTCGAATGCAGATGAGTGTTTCCTCTTCTTTAACATCAGCTTTCCTAGTCGCTGTACCTGTTGCTGTCCTCTACTCGGACATGCCGTGGCTAGCCCAGGACAGGTAGCTAAGAGGCGCGGACAACCTCGGTATCAGTTTTGCCGTCACCATGAGCCTGACCTCGTTTGACGGACAGCCCCTGGCCAGCCGACGCTGATCCACGAGGAGTGTTCAGCGGCCAACAACACTCTGACATTGAGCTGGCGACCTAAGCCCACCTCACACCATGAGGGCTTCATAGTACAACTGGACGACGGGGCTGGCTTCAAGGTGAGAACCGCGTTATGGAGCTGGTGTCAGCAAACACTGCATTTCAACTCAGTGTACGACCCCGTGCTGAGGAGCATGCACTACTGGATTTGGCTGGTTTTATTGTCCCTGCTGGAAAGACGGACTCTTCATTAATAATTATGACGATGTTGTATGGTTTGTTCTAATGATGACAAATTCAACTTGACTACGAATGCTGTTCGACTAATGTCGTCCATTTAAGCTCTGCTCTTGCACGGTGACAGTGGTCTGGGCCAGTGACGGTACGGCTGCGCTGTCAGCTGCCAGCCGCGCCTCTTGCACGGTGACAGTGGACTGGGCCTGTGACGGTACGGCCGCGCTGTCAGCTGCCAGCCGCGCCTCTTGCACGGTGACAGTGGACTGGGCCAGTGACGGTACGGCCGCACTGTCAGCTGCCAGCCGCGCCTCTTGCATGGTGACAGTGGACTGGGCCAGTGACGGTACGGCCGCGCTGTCAGCTGCCAGCCGCGCGGCGCCTGGTACTTTCCATAGACCCGGGGCCCAGTGGCTCCCATGGTGGCGCTCTTATCAGCCGATCCATGGTGAATGTGCTGCAATAACTCCAGGTCATCAATGCTTTATCATTCTCATGAAAGATATTTGGTTTGATGGTTTTGTAAGCTGCAGAAGACAGGGAACCTTTTTGCTTGGGTGTTTTCTGAATTGTGTTTTGAAGTCTTCCTAAAAGCCTAGTTAAAAAGCGAAGAAGGTAAAAATAAGAGTCTGTGCTTTACAGAGGTGTGATTATCTTAATGCAATGTTTTAGATAAACAAGAAAAATATAGACAGCTTTGCCTCGTTAATTACAAAGAATGTCTCCACTGGACTCCCCGCCAGGCTGGTCCTGTGAACATTGACATCATTTCTACCTGGGGCTAACTCCCCGCCAGGCTGGTCCCGTGAACATTGCCATCATTTCTACCTGGGGCTAACTCCCCGCCAGGCTGGTCCTGTGAACATTGCCATCATTTCTACCTGGGGCTAACTCCCCGTCAGGCTGGCCCGTGAACATTGACATCATTTCTACCTGGGGCTAACTCCCCGCCAGGCTGGTCCTGTGAACATTGCCATCATTTCTACCTGGGGCTAACTCCCCACCAGGCTGGTCCCGTGCACATTGCCATCATTTCTACCTGGGGCTAACTCCCCGTCAGGCTGGTCCCGTGAACATTGCCATCATTTCTACCTGGGGCTAACTCCCCGCCAGGCTGGTCCCGTGAACATTGTCATCATTTCTACCTGGGGCTAACTCCCCGTCAGGCTGGCCCGTGAACATTGCCATCATTTCTACCTGGGGCTAACTCCCCGCCAGGCTGGTCCCGTGAACATTGTCATCATTTCTACCTGGGGCTAACTCCCCGCCAGGCTGGTCCTGTGAACATTGCCATCATTTCTACCTGGGGCTAACTCCCCGCCAGGCTGGTCCTGTGAATATTGTCATCATTTCTACCTGGGGCTAACTCCCCGCCAGGCTGGTCCTGTGAACATTGCCATCATTTCTACCTGGGGCTAACTCCCCGCCAGGCTGGTCCCGTGAACATTGTCATCATTTCTACCTGGGGCTAACTCCCCGCCAGGCTGGTCCTGTGAACATTGCCATCATTTCTACCTGGGGCTAACTCCCCGTCAGGCTGGCCCGTGAACATTGACATCATTTCTACCTGGGGCTAACTCCCCGCCAGGCTGGTCCCTGGAACATTGCCATCATTTCTACCTGGGGCTAACTCCCCGCCAGGCTGGTCCCGTGAACATTGTCATCATTTCTACCTGGGGCTAACTCCCCGCCAGGCTGGTCCTGTGAACATTGCCATCATTTCTACCTGGGGCTAACTCCCCGCCAGGCTGGTCCTGTGAACATTGTCATCATTTCTACCTGGGGCTAACTCCCCGTCAGGCTGGTCCCTGTGAACATTGCCATCATTTCTACCTGGGGCTAACTCCCCGCCAGGCTGGTCCCGTGAACATTGTCATCATTTCTACCTGGGGCTAACTCCCCGCCAGGCTGGTCCTGTGAACATTGCCATCATTTCTACCTGGGGCTAACTCCCCCGTCAGGCTGGTCCCGTGAACATTGACATCATTTCTACCTGGGGCTAACTCCCCGCCAGGCTGGTCCCTGTGAACATTGCCATCATTTCTACCTGGGGCTAACTCCCCGCCAGGCTGGTCCTGTGAACATTGTCATCATTTCTACCTGGGGCTAACTCCCCGCCAGGCTGGTCCCGTGAACATTGTCATAATTTCTACCTGGGGCTAACTCCCCGCCAGGCTGGTCCTGTGAACACTGTCATCATTTCTACGTGGGGCTAACTCCCCACCAGGCTGGTCCCGTGCACATTGCCATCATTTCTACCTGGGGCTAACTCCCCGCCAGGCTGGTCCCTGTGAACATTGCCATCATTTCTACCTGGGGCTAACTCCCCGCCAGGCTGGTCCCGTGAACATTGTCATAATTTCTACCTGGGGCTAACTCCCCGCCAGGCTGGTCCTGTGAACACTGTCATCATTTCTACGTGGGGCTAACTCCCCACCAGGCTGGTCCCGTGCACATTGCCATCATTTCTACCTGGGGCTAACTCCCCGCCAGGCTGGTCCCTGGAACATTGCCATCATTTCTACCTGGGGCTAACTCCCCGCCAGGCTGGTCCCTGGAACATTGTCATCATTTCTACCTGGGGCTAACTCCCCGCCAGGCTGGTCCTGTGAACACTGTCATCATTTCTACCTGGGGCTAACTCCCCGCCAGGCTGGTCCCGTGAACATTGCCATCATTTCTACCTGGGGCTAACTCCCCGCCAGGCTGGTCCCGTGAACATTGCCATCATTTCTACCTGGGGCTAACTCCCCGCCAGGCTGGTCCCTGGAACATTGTCATCATTTCTACCTGGGGCTAACTCCCCGCCAGGCTGGTCCTGTGAACGTTGTCATCATTTCTACCTGGGGCTAACTCCCCGCCAGGCTGGTCCTGTGAATATTGTCATCATTTCTACCTGGGGCTAACTCCCCGCCAGGCTGGTCCTGTGAATATTGTCATCATTTCTACCTGGGGCTAGGGGCGGAGTGAATCTGCTGGTAGAGTCAGCCTCTCTTCATGTTTGGCACCCCATTTTGATAAGCATTTCCACTGGGGGAGGGGCATTGATTCCTCAGGTTTGCCGAGGCAGACCCCCCGTCCATGTTTGGGGTTCTCCTTCGAGAGTAAACATTTCCCATGTTGGAGGGGCAGTGACTCCTCTGATTTGCTGAGGCAGCCCCCTGTTCATGTTTGGCGGCCTCCTTCGGGATTAAAACGCTCGGAAAAGGTATAAATTATGGCATAATACGGTATAGGGTACATACTGCTAAGGGTGAAGCTGACGGCGGCACAGGGGCCTGCGCTCGGCCCATTGCCGTTACTGGGCCCGTGTTTGCTTCCCTGGGCAGAGTGCTTCATTAGTGGCCCCTCTGCAAGCAACTGTGTTTGCTGGAGAATTCTGGCGAAATTCAACACTATTTACTCCCTGATGAGAATCGTAAACTGCGTACCCCATAGTAATATCCTAAAGTCCTCATCCCATAAAAAAATCTGAAATTTGCGTCGGGTGAAGTGCCTCTAACTCCCAAAAGGTGCCGCCGGGTGTATTTTGCTCCCTTGAGCTTGTGGTCTTCCCTCGCAAAGTCTGCACATTTCCAAATAGGCTAGATGACAAGATTATGCTATTTGTACCTTATTGCTCTTGTTTGATCTGTGGGTTAAAAAAACTATCGTCTGCAGAACCCTGACATTACATGATGACTGGAAACGTGAGAGGTGTTACTCCTCCGCATTGGAAAGTGTAGCAACCAGAGCAGAAATGGCCCTGTCTTTGCTGCAATGTATGTCCCCCGGGGCGACGCGCTCCGACGGCCGCTCCGGCAGTACCCCGGGCCGACGCGCTCCGACGGCCGCTCCGGCAGTACCCCCGGGGCGACGCGCTCCGGCAGTACCCCGGGGCGACGCGCTCTGATGGCAGCTCCGGCAGTACCCCGGGCCGACGCGCCCTGACGGCCGCTCCGGCAGTACCCCGGGGCGACGCGCTCTGATGGCAGCTCCGGCAGTACCCCCGGGGCGACGCGCTCTGACGGCCGCTCCGGCAGTACCCCCGGGGCGACGCGCTCCGGCAGTACCCCGGGCCGACGCGCCCTGACGGCCGCTCCGGCAGTACCCCCGGGGCGACGCGCTCCGGCAGTACCCCGGGCCGACGCGCCCTGACGGCCGCTCCGGCAGTACCCCGGGGCGACGCGCTCCGGCAGTACCCCGGGCCGACGCGCCCTGACGGCCGCTCCGGCAGTACCCCGGGGCGACGCGCTCTGATGGCAGCTCCGGCAGTACCCCCGGGGCGACGCGCTCCGGCAGTACCCCGGGGCGACGCGCCTGACGGCCGCTCCGGCAGTACCCCGGGGCGACGCGCTCTGACGGCTGCTCCGGCAGTACCCCCGGGGCGACGCGCTCTTAAGGCAGCTCCGGCAGTACCCCCGGGGCGACGCGCTCTGACGGCCGCTCCGGCAGTACCCCCGGGCGACGCGCTCTTAAGGCAGCTCCGGCAGTACCCGGGGCGACGCGCTCTGACGGCCGCTCCCGCAGTACCCCCCCGGGGCGACGTGTTCCGATCCTGGGTAATGCAGCACTTTTTGTCCTTACGCCTGGCTTCATTGTACGTGCTCGGGAAACCTAGTCGGGAAATGTAAGACTAGCACTTTGAGTAGTGGTCATTCTGATTACAAACTCCTGTGTCACAAAGCCAAGCAGGTCTGCATCAATTCGTAAGTTTTTCGAAGCGAGGATTGCGGAGCGTGAACTTTGTACCTTCTGATTCCAGGGCGGCTCATTAGAAGTGAAAAAGTCGCGAGGGTAGTATTTGAGACCAGTTGATATGAGTCTAACTGGCGTATTTTTATGATGTGGGATTAACAGGGCGTGGTGTTCTTTGTACTGAAGAATACAGTCTAGAAGAGAATTGAAACTCTGACGGGCGTTGGAATTCGCTTGATTCTGGTTGCAGACTGATAAGCTCCTACCGCTACACTGAATGGTGCTGGTCATGTCTGTTTAGCGCTTCACTAGTTCACCCGTCCACCATGCGTTGAGGAAATCTCGCCAGCGGTTGGGCGTGCACGTGACAGTCTGTTCATTAGCCCCTGTCGTATATACTTCCGGTCCGCCTCTACTCCCCACCTCTCATCTTTTGCTGTGCCGCACGCTATAACTGTAGGTATTTGCTCTCGCCTCCCCCTCCTCGTAGGACGTGGGGTGATAATGACGTCAAAATGGCAAATCAGACTAGCATTTCATAAACCTGGGTGCTGATTCTATGGTATATTTGGGAAGGAAAACTCTAATGGACCTAAGCTCTAATATTTATTTAAAATCCTGGCACCTTGGCTTGAAGTTTTACCTTTTCGTCCTCCAGACCAGTGCAGTTCAGTACACCATCGGGACAAGCTGAGGGATGTAACTTTGTAAATAGTACTGAGGATGCAACTTTTGAGAAGGAGCCTTGTTTCGTACGCTTAAGAGCACGGGCGTCGCCACGGATTTTCGAGTGGGGGGGCGACGCCAAAGTAGGGGGAGGCAGGACCAGTGGTGAAACCCTTGAAAACCCCTACGTCCGCTTCGGCATTTTCAATGGTATTTGCGGCCAAAAGTGGGGGGCCGGCCCCCACTTTCCAAGAGTGGGGGCCCGACACCCCAGCCCCCGGTGGGGACGTCCCTGCTTAAGAGCCCCAGATCCCATCCTGGGAGTGTCGCTACTCGCATGATGGGACACAGGGGGCGGGGCGGGACAGGAAACACTTCAAAGGTCGCCTTGCACGGTTCAGATGCCCTACGAGAGAAAATGTGGGAATCCAAGCACATGGTTGGGGGTGCAAAACTTTGCATTTCCTTAACCTATGTACGGCTGTCGTTGCGTTCTTGCGACAAAAACATGCCTTGGTATACTTGGTGTTCACGGAGCGGGAGCGACTTCCGGATAAAAAATCTAGCACGAGCCAACGCACGCACCATTGTTGCGCACGAGACATGAGACCGATGAGACCAACATATTTCCAGAATCGATCGTCAGTCATTGATGGAAGCTGGAAGAAGGGAGTGGTGATTTCTCTTTTACGGCCAATATCTACGGTAAGTAGTAAATGGGTTACGTATACAACGTTACGCTCCTGACAAACTCCTCATACCGACAATAATCTTTAAATTCCGACACGTTTTAAACAAATGGCACATAATTTTCAAGGTTAAGCTATTATGAGGTCATTTTGAGCATGGACAATTTTCTATAAGTGGACATAACGACTTCAAATAAGCTTGAGTGACGCTGATCTTCAGATGGGGCTTAGGAGTGGGAGGAAGGCCGAGCCGCCACCGCCTAGTAGGGCACTTCCGACTCCGAGTCAGAAGCCTCTTAAGTCCAGCAAGCCCGCTTCAAGAGCGGCTGTCCCCGTGGCTAAGAATGAGTATGACCTGGGTGTCGCCTTCCCGTCGATGCACATGTTTCGCCCCGCCGAAAAGCTGCCCACTCTGTCTAGCACGGTTGGGGTGCTACGATACTACAGCAGCCAGAGGCAAACCAGGGAAGAAGTCCGGTCAGATCAGGCTTCTAGGGAGGTGGCAAACATTTTAACCGCAAAGTGGCACCATGACACGCTTCCCTGCGTCAGCTTCGAGACTCTGGTTTACTGGCTGGTGAAGCTGTACCAGGAGGTCCTCCTCAGTAGTCGAGACATGAGAAGGACGGACGAAAAAAACGGGTAGAGCGTAGAGCAATACAAGGAGCTTGTTTCGGAGAAGGATAAGCTTACGACATTATCGAGGAGGTTGAGACAAAGAGGGAGGAGAAGCAGCAGGAGTGGGGGCGAGCATGAGCAAGATGAAGGAAATCTACTTGGTGGACATGAGGAGTGACAGGAAGATGGAGTGCGGTGGCTCAGTGGATCCAGTCTGGTACCCGGCGGTCATGAAGAAGAGGCGGCAGAAGGAGCTGAAGGAGAGAAACAGGGAGGACATGTCTAGGCAGTTTCAATTCAGGCCGCTCTCTGAGATAGAATAACTTTTAGATGAAGAGGGGAATATGAAGTCCAGTGAGAGTGGTAGGAGTGGTAACAGTGACGATGAAGATGATGTCATTTCTGAAGATGTTGAAAAAGAAAGGAACGTAGAAGTTATTATAATTATTGGGGCTTTCGCGCCTGCCGGGTTGGCGTGCCATTTTCCTGTTGGAGGGTTTCTGGGCCGCTTGTCCTTGTTGGAGCCGCTGGGCCTTGCCGGTGGGGTGGGCCGCGACCACCCACACCCCCCAACGTAGAAGTTACCGATGATATGAACCAGTTAGGGAAAAAACGGGGTTTACAGAAAAGGTTGATGACCAGGATAGCCCCATGCCCCCCACATACAGGCATGTGAGGCTCAGTGAAAGAAAGGTAAGGGATAAGGGGTAAGGGTCTACACAAGTCTAGCGAATCAAGTGGTGAGGGCCTCTTGCTTACTGAATCGGTCAAAGCTGTCGTAGAGTTGGCCAACTCTTGAATTGGCAGGACCTGGAAGGTCCAAGAAGAGGATGCTCAAAGCTTTGACGTGGACACGTGCCCCACGTGAAAAACAGGGAGATGTTGAACATGCTGGAGGCCCAGTCCTTGGACATACTGGTGGACAGGATGGCGCAGGGCAAAGTGGAAGGGAGAACCCTCACCCACTACACCGACTCAAGTACCAAGAAGCAGGGATGTCTCATGGTGCTGCTCGGCGAGCGTATGGAACGGCAAGTGCCGGACTACGGAATGTTACAGGAGTCCCTTGAGAACTTGACACTCTGAGAAGAAGAGGAGGTGTGATGCCTGCCTGAGGCACAATGCAAAGTTATAGGAGTTCAATAAATATGGAAAAAGGATCATTTACTTCAGCGTTTATTGGCTAGCTGACTACTCTACCAAAGTGGCCAGTTGCATGCTAAACTCAGTTTGCCACAAAACTTTGGTCCAAGGTGCCAAGGTTTTAAAATTAAGTTAGAGAGCTCAAACTTTCACAATGTTTATGTATACATACAAAGATCATTTCACCAGGTTTGTGGGAAATTCTAAAAAAATGCGATTATCACCCCACCCTGTCCTCGGCGTGTCTCCCATGATCCTGCCTCTGTCGGCAGCGACGGCCAGACAATTACCCCCGAGCACACGCCTCCGCAGTCAAGTAGGGTAGGGCGCGCGCTCGTGCAGCCGTCGGCAGCGACGTTTGCCCGGCGGCGGTCGATGGCGCGGCCGGCGAGCGGCAGTGCCAGCGCCTGCTCCCACCCTGCCGCGATGATAGACGACGTCCAAGCAGTGAGCGGAACTGGCCCGGTCAGGCGGCGGTCGGCCCTGCGGCCGTCTGACGGCATAGCGCAGCCACGCCACGGCCGGCCGGCGTCCCGCCTGAGGTCCGCCGCAGACATCTGACTTCTGACGCCGCTCTGGGAGCAGCTGCCATCACCGATCTGGGCTGTAGCACCTGCTGAGACTGGCGGGCGTGGATGGATCTGGGCTGTAGCACCTGCTGAGATTGGCGGCGTGGGATCTGGGCTGTAGCACCTGCTGAGACTGGCGGGCGTGGATGGATCTAGGCTGTAGCACCTGCCGAGACTGGCGGGCGTGGATGGATCTGGGCTGTAGCACCTGCTGAGACTGGCGGGCGTGGATGGATCTGGGCTGTAACACCTGCTGAGACTGGCGGGCGTGGATGGATCTGGGCTGTAGCACCTGCTGAGACTGGCGGGCGTGGATGGATCTGGGCTGTAGCACCTGCTGAGGTTGGCGGGCGTGGTGACTTTCTTGGTTTCGTGCCCGTTTTATTCAGATGTACTTAACATTGCTATTGGGGTGGCTAGATAAGGTATGCAGTCATCGGGCCAAGGATGCAAACAAATAGAAATTAGGGAACCTTTTGTAGGGGAGATGGCAAAGTGTTACTTTATACTTTTTGAAGTCCTTTGTCTTGGGCTGATCGGTGCAAAGAGCTAGTTGCAATGTAATTTTTCCATCAGAAGAACGCGGGGGTCGCTTTCGTTTTGCTACGTATGCTGTCAGTATTCCTGATATGTAATGTTCACAGGAGGCCTAGTGGCAAACATCAGAATAGTATTTATCCCAAACAAGTTTTTATCCCGAAAATAGTATTCGCCCTGGCGTATATGCCTGGGCTTAGGTTTTCATTGTCCCAGTTCAGAGACCCATTGGTAACTCTGGGTGTTCGAAATGGAGGTAATGATACTTGCGTTTCGTGTGTTGCAGGGGTGCGCATTTATATATCTCTGGGGGTGCCCGGGCACCTTCCAAAGAAATGTCAAAATTATGTTTAACATTTGTATTTTTTTTTTCGTTTTAATTATAACTGGTTTTAATTGGCTTTCTAGTTTCTTTTAGGCAGACCAACAGACCTTTGCAAAAACTAAAACAAATTTTATAGTAGGCTTTTATAACTATTGACATTTTCTCAAATTTGAGCAACCGTAATCATTTAAAAAACCCAAGCCACTGGTACGTAATTTTTATCAAAGTTTCCTGTTTTCCATGCATCAGTTACATGTTTAAGCCATTAAAGGAAATGCGGCACCTTGGTCGAATCCCGGAATTTAGTGTAATTATGAGTATTTTTAGCCGAAAATAATGAAAACGACCATGGTAAAAATGAACCATGAAAACGATCGGAAAAATGTACAATGGCTCAATATTTTGTTTTTAAAACGTTCCTCGAGGGTAAGAAATAAACCTCTGCCTGTGGATGACGTCATGATCTGGCAATTACTACCATATTCAATAGGCTTCAAGGGTTTCAATTGGCCGACTACTCACCGTGACGTCAGCATGTCGTCACACCAGCAGTGGGCAACTGTGGCCTGCTGCTAAGGGTACACTTTTGGTCCATTTCAGGTAGGTTTTTAGCTTTTCTCCACGGAAATTTTGAGTTTCCGCTGGTGAGAACCACCATCTTGGAGGTAAGGAGTCAGTGGCACAACAATTGGCCAAAACAGCAAACAATTCACATTTCACAAATTTCCGATAGAGGCTATGAAGAGCTAGGTGAATGGCTCGGTACCAAGCCTCAGCCAGTTTGTCACTCCTGACAGCTGGATGGTATTCGATCGCCTGAATCTGACAGATTCTGACCAGAAATGGCTCCGTTGAGAAGTTGGTGACTGGTATAGCTTCCCCGGGTTTCAAGGTACTCCAGAACCTACTGTGGTGAACGATCTCACAGAGTGTGGTGTGAAGCTGGTGGAAGATTTCGTGAGCCATCCAAAGGGTAAAAATATGCAACAGGATTTTCTTCTAGCAGAATCAAAACTCTTAAATAGTCCGCAGGAGAATAGAGAGAAGCACCTGCCTCAACGACGTTTTCCAACGAATGGTTACCAGAGTAAACGTTCGCCTCCGGAAGTCATCCCTGTTCTGTGAGGATTTAGAGTACTATGCTGCTGGACCATGTAATTCCAGGTCTTATGTGGAATAGCATGTATTCATGTTACGCTGCAAATAGATCTGACAAGTAAATGCCTGCATGTTAAAGCCCATCTACAGTTCTTATACGCACGCACATGCCACGCTGTCTTTGCTGGTAGGTTATACACCCCTTTCATCCTAATTTAACAACGGGAGACTGCAACGCCGGGCGGCCAATCTGACGCCTGAAACATGAAATCTTTAACCGTTTTGAGGCGATCTTTCCCGTTGTCGTAGGCGCTTGGAATTTGGCTCATTGAAATCAGAATTGAATATGTAATGGGAAAAGTGGGTTCCAGTCTGAAAAGTAAAAAAAAGTTTTTTTTAACGCCCATAGTGGTGCAGTGTGCTGAGACAGACTAAGCTAGAAAAATATTGGGTTCCGCAGGGGGAGTGAATGGCGTCATTATGAGAACATAAAACGTATCATCCCGACATTGTGTTGTTGTAACTATAATACTGCTGAAAAGACTCCCCTGTCAATCGAATTGTCTAGCTAACGTACATTGTCATCGGCTTCTCCAGCGACGGAGCGGCACATACCGAGGCCGCAGGCCGCGGTTGTTGTTGTAGTCTGTTCTGGGGGCTGGTATCAGACTTGAAAATTTTATGGATAAAGGACACTGTCCAAAGAATAAGCCCCTCGGCTGCAAATTTTCGAAATTTCCAAAGGTTTGCTCAGCATTTTTGGATTATGTATTTTCCAACTTTTTTGTAATTTATCTGCAGCTGTCAAACCTGCCCCTTTTACATCGGGGCAATTTGTAGTTCATAAAAAATGGAAAACAATTCAGCTTCTGAATTAGCTTTTAAATTTTGCACCCTAAATTTCACGGAAATCTGATAATCAAATATATAAGCTCAGGATATCTGAAGCTACGGCATTTAAGGTTCTAAATCGAATATCTGCATATAGGCCTGTACGTGCGCAGTCCTGAATTAACACAAAACAAAATGAAAGCGGAAATTGTAGGGTAATTTTTGTCAATTCCGTGAAGGTCTGCATTTCTCCATAATATCATTCAAACCCTTATATCTTGCGCAGGGGCGGACGTAGGTTCAAGTTTTTGGGGGCCAAACCCATGTCTGGCTCTCCCCCTGGGGGGGGAGAGGTTGGGACGTGCGATTTTGGCACTCGAAAGACCTAGTATAAGCTGCCTCTCCAAGTATATGATTGCTTTCCTGGAGGGGGGGAGGGGGGGGTTGGGAGCGAAGATTTAATTGCTCGACAGACCTAACTAGTGTGAACACCTTTTTTCCCAAATTTCTCTGGCCTTTGGGGTAGCAAAAGATAGTTTGCCCCCCCTTCCAGCGCTTTGGGGGGCCATGACCGGAATGACCCCCTGCGTCCGCCAATGATCTTGCGATCGAATTGAACAATTTGGCTTTTCATTTCAGCTAATGAAGATAATTATCTCTGCCTTAAAGGGAATGTGGCACCTGGGTCGAGTTCTGGAATTCAGTGTAATTTGGGGAACTTTTAGCCGAAAATCATGGAAGTGTCCATGATTTCTCTGAAAAAATGTACATTAAGCTCAATATTTTGATTTGTAAAATGTTCCTCTGGGGAGAGTAATCAATGTCTGCCTGTGGATGATGTCATGATCTGGCAACCACTACTATATTCAATAGGCTTCAAGGGCTTCGATTGGCTGATACTCACCGTGACTTCAGCATATGTCGTCACACCAACAGCTTACCGACTGTGGCCTGCTGCTACGGGTACATGTTGGGTACATTTCAGGTAGTTTTTAGCTTTTCTCTACGGAAATTTTGAGTTTCAAAACAAATGATATGTAGAGTACCGGGTTTTCCGGCATGCTTTACAACTTGGCTGTCTCAGTTAAAATCACGTTATAAGGGTGCCACATTTTCCTTTAATATGGAAGATTTTTCATATTTTCTTTAATATGGAGATAGAAACTGTCAGGTTCAAACTTCTTGTTTTATAAGTAAAAATAGAATTGAGGTTTAGAAACTTGTTTTCTCAGCCGTCTGGTTCCCAGCACATGGCAGCTACGGCGTTGAACATAACACGGCTGGATAGAGAAGTAAATTCACGTCATTTCAGTCACTC
Source organism: Lepas anatifera (assembly GCA_034440635.1). Lineage (NCBI taxonomy): Eukaryota > Metazoa > Arthropoda > Thecostraca > Lepadidae > Lepas > Lepas anatifera. The sequence continues at coordinate 19,030 of JAOTON010000144.1, forward strand.
ATATCCCCCAATTATCTTTCACGGCTCTCGAGCCATAAGGTGGTAAAGGGATTTCAAAGGGGTGAATTTAGGGGTACATTCTTGCTTCACACCGGAATTTCAGGTGTTTTAAGTAATTGGAAGTAGATGAAATTTTGCATATGTCGACATTCCACCGGGTTAGATTTTAATATAACACCAAGTTACCTTGACTGACATGCCATTTCTCTACGCACGCTTGTAGCACTTAACCGAGCGTCACCCCCGCGTCCATGCCGCCGGAACATGCCTGCTCTGTTTTTCATATGATTTGGTAAAAACGTACCGAATCCTACCCATAATGCATCTAAGGTAATAAGAGTGCACCATGAGAGTTATAGTGTACAGTAAGAGTGTCTCTGAGGGAGGAAGGAAGAGAAAAGAAAAAAGGAGAAGGAAAAAAAGTCTCGTTTCGGTTTTTGGATCATAGGTGGATGGAGGGGAGAAGGGGGTAGGTGCCCCCTCCCAATCGACCTTCGGCGCCCCTGAAATCGCCATGGCACGCCACTGGAGGCCGATGTTGCCCCCTGAAATGTCGATTCTCAGTCCCGCCAGGATGCGAAAATCGGTGCCCACTGATATGATTTGGCGGCCGCCTGATAGGTTTTCCCGGTCAAAAGTGGCGCTCCCCTGGTCCGGATGGCGCCCCCTGATTGGCATCCTGGATCCGCCTATGTTTTGGACAGCCAGAGGGAGTTGGAGGGCCGGGTCCGCTGTCCCCATCCTTAAGGTACGCTACTGCCCCACTCCCCCAACTATTTCTCCAATGTGGCCGGAGAACGTTGGGAGAAAAATTCCAAACTAGCTTCACCAAAGGCAATTCATAACACGTCAGTTGGTGAAATAATTTTGAATATCTGTCTATCATTTCTTTTACTTACAGTCTTTCAAAACCAGACCTGTACATTGAGCTTGCCACAATCAGGGGCACCAGTTCGCCCGCATTGGAGACCGAATGCTGACGTCATAACGTCATTTATACCAGATGATACCTATGCCAAAGTCACCTCACATGGAGGTGAAGTTCAAAGGTCACAGGGCAATGTCATACCAGCATTTTCAAGGTCGTAAAGTTAGCGAATCTGGTTAAATGGCGTTACCCAATTCGACATATATTTCTATGAAGCCATAGTTTAGGTAACTCAATGGTAAATTCAAGGTCAAATGCCATTGGTCAAGGTCGCCCAACATTTCTCGGCCGACGGCTGCTTCAGTGTTGGTTATAGTGAACCTTTTTTGGCAATATATGACATGGCGAAATCATAGGTAATTGGCTTTCAATGGCCCTGATACTAAAATTGCAGAAAGTCTTTAAGGGACCCTCCCTATATGTACCCTCCACCATCAGTATATTTACGATTTTTTCGCCCAATCATGGCATTTCCCAATAGGTCCTCAGTACGGCCAAGTTTCTCTTTTATGACCTTGTTTGGCTCTAAGTTATTGACCCAGTCCAATAAAAGTTGGTTATAACCTAGATCACAACTCCAGCACACCCCCAACCGGGCATTTTTCAAGTATTTCGTCTTCTGGCTTTCGAGATCTAAAGGGGGGCGTACCAGCCTCCCTCTATCGCGCGTTAATGTCAGGTCTTCTTCAATGTGGGTGTTAACATTGAGTGGATTGAAGTGTCTGCAAGCAAGGGCGCTGCTAGGGGAACACAGGGGACACGTGCCCCCATCGGTGCCGGAGTGCCCTTTGATGGCTAGGCGGTGTACCCCGTTTGGGCTGCTCCGCTCAAAATTTAGTGCCCTACGCCATTGAACCTAGATGCAACTAGACGGCATGTAGCGACTAAAACTATTGTTTGACAATTTAGTGACTTTTATGGTCAGCTAGAGCATTCTGTCCTGTTTCCAAGCACCCGGGAAGAGAATGGAAACCTAATCTGCGTACAGCTAATGTCTCACCTTCGCCAATAATCGTACGGGCGAAGCTAGTCTGGCACCCCATGAGCACACCTGGGCCTCCTGAGCTGGGCTTGGTCCCTTCAGCTGATCATGTATTCATGTATTGCTCACACTTCCACACTGCTGAGGTGGCTTTTTAAAGTGTTGTCGTGATGAGTATGAAGTGATTATAAGCTATGGAGGGAGATGGTAAGGATGAGGAAATGTGAGGATAAAGAGGATGGGATTCTACCTGGAGGGGTCGCTGCAGCCACAGGCGCATGCGCTCACAGCCTCCAGGTAGAGTAAGGATAAGGCAAGGATTAGGTACCGGTTAACAAAACGCACACACGCGCACACACGCACACACACACACACACACACACACACACACACACACACACACACACACACACACACACACACACACACACACACACACACACACACACACACACTTCGAACATTTAAACTAAAATGATATGGGGGTGAAAATGTTTGATTCTTCGGCTTCGTATTATTTTTTCCTTCAATCTTCGCCACGTCTCTCTTAGCTGATCTGGGCCTCCTGACTTCATCTGGTACCCCCTGAGCTAATCTGGGGCCCGAGCTGTTTGGGAACCCTTGTCCCCCAGGCTGATCTGGTGCCCTATGGGCTGATCTGGTGTCTCCTGAGTAGCTTTGGGGCTCCTGAGCTGATTGGGACCCCAAGCTGGTGAGGGCTCCCTGAGCTGATAAAGGGCTCCTGATCTGATTTAGTGCCCCTTACTTGGTGTGGCCCCTGACCTGACTTCAGTTCAGTATATTAAAAAACAGTCCACACAAGGTAAAAAAAACAATGGGGTGACTTTTTGTGTTTCCACGCCAGTCATTAATGAAGGCAATGCTTAAAATAAGATAAAAACTTGGGCTGAAAGCCAGACGACACTCAGGTCCTTATAAGCGGTAAAAAACTTGACCTTCCAGAACTTATCACGAGGATGGAAGCCTCCTATCATCTCTGAATCTGTGGACGCGAACAAGACTGAATTGATTACATTTGGCATTAGGCAAAATTTACGCTCACTTCAAAACGTAAAAATACGCTTTCGCGACACTACTCTTGAATCTAGCCCACAGGTAGAAAATTATTATTTTTCATATTTTTATTTTTGAGTTATTTGTGATAGTCATTTGACCTGGGACGCTCATGTCTCTGCTCTGAGCCTACGATGCATAGGTACGCTTTCGATCATGTCCCACATACGTCGTTATATTCCTTCACATGGCCTGAAAACGCTCGTGCCCTAGTTCTGTCTCAGGTTCGGTATTGCTTTTCAGTATACGGAAACGGCTCCAAAAAGAATATGGAAAGGATTCAAAAATTCTTAATTTTGCAGCTAGAGTGATCTTCGGTCACCGTAAATTTGATCATGTTTCCGATCTCAGGGACATACTGGGCTGGCTCTCAGCCCCCAGCTCGCTGATCTCCATACTCTAAACTTGGACACAGTCAATAATCAGCTTCAAACAACCGGACTCGCTTGCGGGGCTCTTTCTACCAAATAGTGAGATCAGAGAGCGGATCACCAGACAGGACCAATTATTTCATTTACCTAGACCTAGGACAGACGCAGGGAACAGGCGACTGGCTTACAGAGCTCCCCTTCTGTACAATAATCTACCAACACACTTGAAGAGCCCACCTCTAAACTTATTTAAGAAGCAAGTTAGAAGCCATCTGAGAGGACGCACTGAGTGACATGGCATGTAGTTGTCTCTTGTCGCATTGCCTCCGCTGTCGCCGCCCCTGCTGCCCAGTTTTGTTTTACGTGTACCTGATCATAGGTTGGCTAGTCCGCTTCGAGTGTTTTTAACATGTTTCAACGCATCTTTTAACCTTGTTTTCGCCTCCTGTCATGATGCATGGATATGAGCAGAGTGAAGTGCATATCTTTCCAATGTTTCCCAGACACTGAACTGCAATAACCACGCCGAATGTGGAAGTGTTGAACGGTGTTGTACAAATACAAATACAAATACAAAATAAAATCATGCATACAGAGTAGGGTGTTTCAGCCCACTATAGTAAAATTTTGTTTGTTTGCAACGAAGTCATATCGACTTTCCCCCAGCTCTATACGTAAAACTTAATCGATTGACACCCTTAAAAGCAAAATAAAAGGACATTTAGAGGTCGCGCACTTTGATCACCAAAAACCATTACACTTGAAAGAGGCGCATTCTTTCTTGGTGCGCTTGGGTAGAGAGCCCTCCGATGGAGTTCCACCACCCGGAGCAGGTACTGCTTCCGCTTCTCGTCCTTGACGAATCCGTTGAACTTCTTGATGAGGGCGATCTTCCTTTCCCGCTGTTTTTGTTTTGAGTCGAAAGTTAAAGTCGTTGTGGCGTCCCATTTGACATAATGATCCTTCCCATATGTAGAAGGAGTATCGCAACAGATTCGACGCATATGTTCTAAATTCAACGTAAGAACATTTTAAGCCACATCAAACGATCAAACAATTACTAGTCAAACCAAAGGACAGGATAGACAACTGGAAAAAAACCAGGCCCAGTATACACGATGGAATGTAATGACTGTCCAACAGCATACATTGGAGAAAGCAAAAGATGATGGAAGTCCGACAAGACGAACACCGAAAATCTCGACAAAAACTAATCCGAGGGTCAATTGACGAGAGAGCAGCGGAGGCCACAGCGGAACATTAATTCAAGAAGGATCATTATATCAAATTGGACGCCACAACGACTTTAACTTTCGACTCAAGACAAAAACAGCGGGAAATAAAAGAGGCAATTTACACCCAAACCAAAACGGAACCAAAAATGAATAGAAATATCGGCAAAGTTACCATCTTCTCTGGATTTTTGGACCTCTTAAAATGCCAGCCAAACAAGAGATTAAATTGAAAAATAACACGTGTTTAGAGCTAATAATTCTTAAATGATTCGTCATGTTCATAGCTAAGATTGCTATTTCAAAGTGTACCCAGTCTTCGTGTTTTTCGCTTAGTTAGGTTCATGTCATAGTGTTATCTTCATCTCCCTTGAAAACGGGGGGCGGGATGCTCCCAAAACCGGTCGGGTTTTATACTCAGGCTAGTCATTGTGCAGTAATAAACGCTTTACTTAATTTGAAGAATATTTCAGATGTGAAATAGAAAACCAAGCAAAAGAAAACCAGCGCCAGTATCAGTGTGGAAATGTGTACATTCATAGGCGTAGGAACAGGGGCAGGGGGCCATGCCCCCCAATATTATTGGTTCTTAACCCTTAACCCCATGGCGTTGACTGGAAAGAAATGACTTCCAAATGCACCTTGGCCTCCCCAATATTCTGGACGTTCCTACGCTTATGTGTACATTTGAATACATTTGATAAAAAAGCTGCAAAAGTGCGCGACCTCTAAATATCATCGAAATTCATGGAAATTTCGCACAGAAGCTTGTAAGCAGATGAGGTTTGAGGGGAACATCGATATGCGTCGAAATATTGCATTTTGGAACAATGAAACACCCTAATACAGAGTATAATCGCACGTGAAATCACACATAAAACAATTGCGATCGCTACAACTCTCTCATCTGTGTATCCAGCAGCATATATCTTACAGTTGCCTTAAAAGGCACGTCGCCTCCTATGTCCAGCTCGTTCAGCAGAGCTGCCCCCGGTAGGCCAGCCCGGCTTCAGTCCGGATCCGCGGGAGGGACAGCCGGCGATCCGGACAGACAGACAGACTTGGGGCCCCTGAACTGATCTGGGGCCCAACAGCGGATCTGGGCTCTGGGCATACCCTGAGCTGGTATGGACTCTGGGGATACCCCGGGCTGGTCTGGGCGTTGAGCTTGTGGGAGCCTCTTAAGTTGGTTTGAGGCCCCTGAGGTGATCTGGCGCCTTAAATTGTTCTGGGGCTACTTGAGTTGGCTCAAGACCCTATCAGCCTATCTGGAGCCCATGGAGCTAGTCTGATGACCCCATTTCTGGGGGCTGCTGAGCTAGTCTAGTTCAACACCCATCATCTCGGGGACCACTGAGCTAGGTTAGTCCCTGGGGACACAACTGGGGGCAGCTGCTTTGGAGGGCTCTGATCCACACTAGAGGCTCCTGAGCTGGTCTTGAATAGATGGGGAATAGGAACGCAATGCAAACTCCCTTTGTAAAATGGAGCTGACGAGGAATGCTCCATCGCTAAAACGGCCTGTGATGCCTAGGCACTCGTGATTATATAAACTGCCTAATATACTCATGGAATCTGAGGAGAGGAAATAAAAAGGCATGTGCCCCTGAGCTACGAGCACAGCCCCTAAACCAGGATTTCTACTAATTCATTGAAATTAAAAACTAGTTTTCACAGTTTTCAGCCCTGTCACACCATATCCATCAAAATCACTGGCCTGTTTTCCTTTTCTTTACTCCAACTGGGAATCAATCGGTCCTTGAAAATATGAAACTTTATAAACACGTTAAAAAGGCATCTCCCAATTTATTCCCTCAACAAAAAATTTACTCTTCCAAAGTCACAACGCCACTTCGTCCAAGGCCCTTGTGGGAGCTGCGGAACTTAGTCTGCGTTCAACCAGGGCTCACTCGTCACGACAAAACCAGTGGGCAAAAATGAACGAATTTTCGACTTCAATGTGTCTTAGCTTACACATAGTGACAAATATCATGAGCTCCGCTGATATCTTTGACATGAAGTACTTCCACGAGTTGGCTGACTTGTCCTTAAATCTATCCAAAACAGTTGTGTTTTGGTTACTTTTATCAGATTTCGGTGATTTTCCCCGATTTTGGTTGAGGTTTTATTCTCTGTCAACGCTTGATTGGCATTTTTATAGGACCAAATGATGCCCAAAAATTGATTAAAACTAAGATATAGTTAGGTTTTTAGGTTACGCTAAAAGTGCCATTTTTTCTCCCGGGGCGCCCCTCAAAGGTGGTGTGCCCCCATATCAAAGTTCTGGCTGCGCGCCTGCCTGCAAGATATGGCAAGACTCAACGTCACTACATTTGTTTTGGTTCTGTGCTCTGTTTCGGTTTTGTGCTCTGTTTCGGTTCTGTGCTCTGTTTTGGTTCTGTGCTGTTTTGTTTTCGTGCTATGTTTCGGTTCCGTGCTCTGTTTTGGTTCTGTGCTTTGTTTTGGTTCTGTGATCTGTTTTGGTCTTGTGCTCTGTTTCGGTTCTGTGCTCTGTTTCGGTTCTGTGCTCCGTTTCGGTCCTGTGCTCTGTCTTGTTTCTGAGAGAGATGTCTGCTGTGTTCGGCCTGGTTTTTAGGGAGTGTTGGTGGGGGAATAAGTCACGACTCCTCCACAAGTAGCGGAGTTGGAAAACAGAGCTCAAGTTCAGGTAAAAGCATCGCTTCAGACGAAACACGTAGGTCTGGGAGTTCAAGCGCTGCGCTCGGATTCTGGTCTAGACTCTTCGTTATGTGCTCAATAAGCTTGGACGTTTTCAGGCATGCAAAGTGCAGCTGAAATGTCGTCTGCATTTCACAGCTGGCATGAAATATGTGCTGAGAATTTTAGGTGTTAGGGGCCATCTGTAAATTACTTAACGCGTAATTTGGGGATTGTTTGCCCCTCCCCTTTTCTCCGTCGTTGCAACATTTTTAACCACCATGTGTAACATTTGGTAACGTTGAATGACTAATCCCACTTCCTTTTGCGTTACGTACAGGGGCGTAGCCAGGATTTCGCCCAGGGAGGGGCGGAGCCCCGAAAAGGGCCCCTGCGACAGCGCCAAAAGGGCCCTGATGGGTAAAAAGACAGAATAGAGTGCCGAAAGAGGGCTTAAGAGGGTCCTGTCTGGTATAAAATGCCAAATTTGGCCACATAGTATAGTGCGGGCGAGCCGTGCTTCGCGCGGCTCGTGTCCTCAGAGTGGCCCTTCGGGCCCTCAGGGAGGGGCGGCTGTCTCTGCCGCCCCCTTGGCTACGCCCCTGGTTACGTACTTAAAGGGACATTGTCGCAAAAATTTTTATTGGCTAGATCAAAAGGTTACAAAAAGTTGTTTCAGAAGTCATATTCTCATTTTTGCAAATTCAGGCTCAAAATGCCTGAAAATCGGCCTCAAAGTCAACATTTATAGACGACTTTACCGAGTCCTTATGGTAACGATAAAGTGACGTAGACCCGGCTATAGCTATCAATTTACATATGAAAAAATGTCAAACATTTCTTTTAAAGCAGTTCAGTAGCTAAAATCTATAACATCAAAAATTATTCTATAAAAATATATTTCCAAAACGCTTTTGAAAGAGAAATATAGTACTTTAAAGAAATACCATCAACCAATCAGAAGCCCAGTCCTTATAGGATCTGGTCACGTGGGCTTATCTTACATCAATGTGATGTCATCATGGCTACCAATGAACTATCGATATTCACCATTTCAAAAACCGCGGCAAACGCGAAGATATGAATACAAATTCTATAACACTAATTAGCGCTGCGGTCAGGCCCGAATACCCTAAAGATTATAAATAATAATTGTTCGTTATTGCATGATTACATTGCAGCTAAAATGATACAATAAAAAGATACGGGTAGCGCGATCCAGAAGAGCCTCCTTTGAGGCATGAAGAAAGCTTTGGGTGGTTTTTCGGACGAGGAGATTGTCGCCTCTCCGGTCTCGTGGATCAACATATCGTCGGTAATCTGCACGTAGAATATTTTGAGCCTTTGTTGTGGTCAATTGAGATTTTCTTAGAGGTAAAAAATATATCCGTGAAAAGTTAATGAAACAATTTGAATTTTTGCCATCCATCTTTGCTGGCCACCAATGCTTATTGAGGTTTTGTTTAGTGAGTGTAGTGAGTTAGTCAAACACTAATCCGATCAAGTATGGGCAATACATTTAATGTTTCTGTTCTGCATTAATTAGGTTCATGAAGTTGCCAAAAAGCAAATTGTATGCTTAATTGATATTTATTCATTTTGGCCCACTGTTAAAGCTGTGGTCTCGTTTCGTCTGTCAACACCAATCAGCGAGCAGCATTGAGTCCCAGTCTGCAAAGTATGGCAGCAGGCTAGACGAGTCACACCAGCCATCTAAAATCATTGCACTGCCAGACACCAAAAATTCACACCAAACTGTTATATACCATAGAGAAAAATGCACCCTTTCCTACCCACACAATGCAATGCTACCTCTTGTATTAGTTAGTTAAATACTTGTTATAAGGTCCCCTCCTGTGTCTTTATAACCATTCAGCCATTATTTGTTTGGTTTTCAGTGTCACCTTCCTTGCACCAATCTGGGAAATTCACACCAGGTTGATGAACTTCACACCACTCACTCTTGTCTCCTAGGGCACTCACCCTTACGAGATCTCGTTGAAAATGCCATACTTTGCACACTGGATTGAGTCTATGTCACATGGCTATAGCCTCTCCTGAGAACCAATCTTAGAACCAATCTTAGATTTACAGGCTGGCTACCTGCTGTGGTGCTGCTGGAAAAACAGTAACAGCACAACAGTGGTAGCATACTTGTTTTGTGATTGGTAGATAAGTATTCTGGTTCATTTTTGTCTGATTAGCCATAGCACATACTAGAGACAGTTGTGGTATTTCTTTTCTAGAGGAGAGGCTCGAGGGCTCGCGGACAAGGCGGTGCTGGCAGACGGAACAAGGCTTATGAGCAGCGTCAATGCCAAAAAGTCCTCATTTTATTGTTGCACAGGTGAACTTGTGTACCAAAATAGGTGAAAATTATTTGGTGATGGCAATTCTCCAATGATTATTTAAGCATATTATTTTTGAATTGCCCATATTCCCTCTCTTTTTGGTCTAACTTTATATTTACAATATTTGTGCACTCTAGTAAAAGTCTATATCAAGCTTGTAATTTGAATTACAAATTTCTACCTGTTACAAATACTGGCTCTGCACAATGTGTGCATGCTAGTGCATTTGCTGCTTAGCTTACCTTCTTTTAGGTATGAAAATGTTTTTGAATAATTTTACAGAATGAAACAGATTTTCCATTTATTTTGGTACCATACAGTACATAGTAGTCAGTGTACTCCTATCTACTTATCAGATCCATTTACTCATATTTCAAGTGCTACTGTTTGTTTCCAGACAAGAAAGTGACTGTAGCATGAATTCATCCATCTGCCCTCCGAAAATGCCCATCTGCATTCATGCCCATCTGCAGATGAATTCATCCATCTGCCCTCTGAAAATGCCCATCTGCATGCTTTTTATAATTGATATTAAAAATGAACTGAAGGAAAACTAGGATAAGATGTATTATGATTTGAAACACTAGGAGTGTACCCAATACAACAATATAATTGTGAACAAAGAGTATGGATAGTCATGTAGGAATGACAGGGGGCAGTCTTGGGTGATGCAATTTTTTGTGTTTTCCTGGAAGAATATATGAAAGATTAGGCGGGTCGCTTCAAAGAGAAAATTTGTTTACTAGAAAACCTGTCTTTTGTAGCTGCTGTGTATCATCAAGCTATCGTCCCAATGGACCAGCTTGTGTATGATCATTTTGTTTGTTAGTTTGAATGGGATGAACCCAATCAGACCGATTCTCCCATAGACCTGAAATTTGGAATATTTGTTTCCTATTGTGGGCCAGTGTTGAAATAATGTATTGTAATTTATAAAAAAACATGAATTTGCATGGTTCCACCTGACCCCTCCACAAACCCATGATCTAGACTATAGATCGTCTTTGGGGATGTCCTTGTTCTTGAATATATATATATATATATATATATATATATTGCATATGTTTAAAACAAGATTCAGTGATATCTGGTTTGCTTTCATTGTGGGCTTGTGATATTTTATTTGCACCCTTTATTTGGTCCCATTTGTTCCTGCTGTAAAAATATCTTCTAATTTAAGAAGAGCCTAGCCATGTATGTGCGTAAGTGGTATTTATCGCGGTATATTAAGGCAAAGGGTCTTTATAGTAAAAAACGAAGTGGTCAGATTTTGTTGGTGGTCTTACGTGCGAAAGTCGGCGAAAATAATAAGTGACACCTCTGTGCTCAGACTATTGCGGTGAACATTTTATCAAACCGTGCAGCACTTATTGTGGACAGATGCAAAATCTGTTATGCTTTTGATGTACACTCAGTATTTGGTTCGCTCCCAGCCTTCTTAGAGTGCACTTCAAGGACTGGAAGCTAGGAGCTGCATACCCACTGGTGGGTTCAGGGAAAATTTACTTTCCTCCCAAACTCTGCGATTTTCACCGACCTTTAAAAAAACGTGTATTCACGATTTTGGACCCTGTCCTCCCCCCCCACACAAAAACATTGGCCTGGATCCGTCACTGACGTACTGAGTTATATCCTCTAGTCCACGTTGCACTCGGAAGACTGCTCGTTGGGGACTCGCAGACCTGATTGTTGCACGCGTTTCTCACCTGCCGAGGGTTATCACTCGCTTGTAATTTCCTGGTAGGTTATATTTTCTCATGTTTTTGTGAGATTGAATATAAGCCTCATTGATCAACTGATATCTGTTGGTTTTTAAAAGTAGATGAATTTTGCATTGCGTAGCCGAGGAGCATGATTATAAATTGGTAAGATGTTTCATGGCTTTGCCTCTCGAATTCTTGACGCAAAATGGAGCCTGTGATCACACTGTGATCACATATTCGGGCACAGCCCCTCGTCAGAATCCTCATAATACAATAAGCGAAAACTTTTGGTCATAGTGTGACCAAGGCTTGAAATTTAGATCTGATTTGGAAATCGAATGCTGGAATAATGCAGTTCAGTACTGGAATATTCAAATATTGGGACTCGATTCGAGGTTATTCTAGCACTCTGACTAAAAATGTATGTGTTCACCTATTATATTATCATAATTTTGGTGAAGGGATGTACCTGAATATTGATCAGTGTATTAGCCCCATTTTGGAACTATGATTCGAGGAGGCTGGTCATGAAATATCTTATCAACGTAGATAATCTAATAAACAATCTAATAAAAATAACGGTTAATATACTATTTTATATAATGATATGATGTTATATGAAGTGCTTCTGGAATTGTTTGTTCTATTATGAGAAAGGACCGTTTCCGAACTCCGAAGTATTAAAAATAAACGCTTATCATTTTCATAAACAAATGTCACTCATGAGGCTAGCAGCTTGCTTGTCTTAAAGCTGCGATGCGTCTTCTTAGGTTTAGACTCTGTGACTACCAATGTTAAGATTAATTATAGAATCCTTTATATTTAATACAAACTGTTCTAGGCTATAATTTTGAGGTATATTTTCTTGATGTGCCCTGATCGGAAACTAACTCAACTTGAAGTAAAAAACAATGTATTCTTAAATCTTGTATATCTATATACGAAAAAAAAATTAGAAAGAGCTACCACCACGGAGAGAGGAGTGAGGTGGCCAGTCCATCTCCAATCTGCAACACACAACAAACGTTCCCCCTGAAACAAAAAGTGATCAGGTTTGGGTTCGTGGTGTGTTCCACACTTTTGTTAGTTCATCCAAGGATCGTGGTGGCTGCTCTCTGGTTCCCCAGTTCTGACGCATATCAAGAGTTATTCTTCCGTATCACATTCAGCTATTCTCCGGTTCTCTAGACTACGTGTTTTTGTATTCTCCGGAGACCAAAGAATTACAATTATATCACAGATTTAGATGTCGACGGACACATTTAATCTGATTGATTGATTGAGTGTTCCGGCCATATGGGAGGGGAGGGCGCCCCTGCAGACGCCCCAACCGCCGCAGGAACATCGCCAGCCGTCGTGGGTCCGCCAGCGCTTCCCGGATGGGCGGGTCGTCCCGTCCAAATATGTCCCAGCGCAGGTCAGCGCATGCAGGGCACCGGGTCAGAAGGTGGTGGAGGATCTCGTCCTCTCCATCGTCGCATTCCTGTAACGTGGCCTCCGGGTTCAGGCCGATCCTCTTTCGGTAGCTGCACAGGAGAAGGGAGTGGCCAATGCGCAGGCGCTCCACCTCCACACTCTCCTGCCGTGAAAGGCCCAGGCGGTCTTTCAGGGTGGTCCGCCCTGGGGAGACCGCCACATTTAATCTCGAACACGTTTTATCTCGTACGGATTAACGTTTTGTCTCGTTGTTTTACCAGATTAACAGGCGCATCGACGGGGCTCTGAGCCACCTTCGCTTTGACAAGGGGGCGCGGGTACCCCCCTAAAATCTCCAGAACCACGGTAGGTAGTGAAAAATGGTAAACGGCTTTGGGTAGCCCATACGCTTCTCCATCGAAATATTTTAACCATTTTGTCAGGTCACTTCAATCGGATGAGTTCACTTTGTTCCGACTTATGTTGTCTTAAACTTTGAGGTCAGGTCACTTGACCTGTACTGGTGACCTGACCTGAGATGCCCTAACCTTAAAATTTTGACAAAAGTTGTAAAAATGATGAGAGAAGGTATGTCAAGTTTTTTAACCCGAGTTTATTTTTAACCCGAGTGTGTTAAGTACCTACCTAATAAATGTGTGATGGCTTAAATTCCGTGGCGGCGCCCCTGCCTAGTTTTCTTTGCCTAGTGTTAGGAGTGTATGTTTTACCATGTACTGCGTTTTTACTGTTAATATACTTGTATGGATACAAGTGCGGCGGCGCTACGCGCCGCCGTTTTATGTTCTATCCGAAAAACCAGACGGGGGGCCGATACCCACCTCCCGTCAATACGCGTGTTAACCCGCGCCCCACCGGGGGTCCGGCGCCACCTTCGCCCCACCGGGGGGCCATCGATGGCCCCCTCTAACTCCGAAAATATGGGCGTTAGCGCAAATCTGCAAAGTGCACTAGAAAGCTCGCGTGAATTCAGTAAGAAATTACTTCACATGTTTTAGTGTTCAGGTCAATGGTTTGACCTCCAGACAGTGGCGGATCTAGCCGGTTGGTTTGGGAGGGGCAAACCAAAGTCGAAAAGCAAAAAAAAAAAACGTCACGCAGTGAAAAATGGCGCTACAATATGTCTGTTCGGTAGGATTTTGGGAACTGGAGACGAAAAAAAAACGTCACGGGGTGAAAAATATAGGCTCAAGATACATTTTTCCTATCCAAGCCCCAATATTTTCACTGAACTTCTCTAATTCTGTTTGAAGTTGAGAGTTGAAGCACCAAAATTTTGCTTACAAGCTAAAAAGGAGTCGGGGGAAAAAGGAGGTCGATCGCTTGGGGGGGCAAAACATAGTTTTGCCCCGAGCTTTTCCGTTTGGGGGGGGCAATTGCCTTTCCCCCCCTGGATCCGCCACTGCCTCCAGAGATCAAATTAAGTCAAGATCGGCTATTTTCACTCAAATATACAATGCTTAAGCAAACTGGGCATAACTCTTATGTCCTTAGAGCTATTGAGGTGTGGGAAAGTACATTTGATAGGAAATTGCCAGTACTTTTTCTGCTATGGAAACGTAAAGACCTCCCGCCAGTAGTTTGACCTCCAGAGGTCACCTCGTGACCTAGTATGACCTGAGGTCACGAAAGGTCAGGAAGTGACGTTGCCGTATATTAAATGAAAGCCAATGACGAGACAAACACGATGGTGTTTGTTTCAGCGCTCTAGCTTATACAGGTCAAAGTTATTGTCAAAATACTGTTTTTGACCCCTGGTGACCTTGGATGACCTTGGGGATGTCAAAGGGCAAATATGGCCCCTGGAATCCGTGAAAGGGTGTCCAAAAACGCTTTTCTGATCAAGCTGAGCATTTTCAATCGTTTTTGTGACTTTTAGATCATAAGACAGCTTTTCCCATGCTTTTTCAATGGGAGAGGTCACCTCACCTGACCTCAGGGCACGAAATCGAAAAATCCCGGATATACACCTTTTAGACCCTGGAGGGGTCATAAAGTGTAGGAAGTTTCAAATCGATCGACTCCGAAATGTAGCTCTTACAGAGCTCTAAAGCTGAAGTGAGGTGACCTTGGTTAAACTCGTCTGGTGACCTGACCTTGGGTGACCCGGGGTAAAAAATTTCAGGGATGGTGGGAAAATGATGCAGTGAGAGGTAGAGCCCTCAACCGCGGTGCTGCGCCTCGTCGTTTTTCTGCTATCCCGGAAAAACCTTAGGGGGGCCATCGATGGCCCCGGTGGGGCGAGGGTTAAACGATTAATTAATCTCGAGACACATTAATCTCAAGATTAACACATATAATCTCGAAGAGCCACCCCTGCTTTTTATTGAGCCGGTTTCTGGTTCTTGGTTTGCACGAAAACCGGTCAGCCTTCAAGAATGGCCTTCAGCAAAGGACACAAAAGACATTTTCGAACGGCGAACAGCGTGTCCCGCTGGTCAGAAAACAGGGGAACTGGTCTCCAATAGAGGGAAATCCGACGGATTGAGAACCATTGCAGCGAGCTGGAGACAAGCCGGTTCCAGTTTGGTACGCCGGTCAGATTAGAAAAATATTTGGGGCTAATATTCCCTTTCCCTCAACTACCCGGACGGAGGGATAACCAGAAGAAATTGTCCTTAGAATATTTACTTCACCCCATAGGAGGATCCAGGAGGGCAAAGGGGGCACGTGCCCCCCTCCCCTCTCTGATCAACTCTCGGTGAACCCTAAAATGTCGCGTCCCATCCCCTCCCCAGGATGCGAAAATCGGCGCACACTGATAGGATTTAGCATCCATCTGATAGGTTTTGCCGGTCAAAGGTGGCGCCACCCCCCTGGTCCGGATGGTGCCCTCCCCGGAAGTTACCCCCCGATCGGCAATCATGGATCCGACTATGCTTCATCCATTAGTACGCATGAACAAACAAGAAGAAAATCAGAAAAATTGTTTTTACAGTAAAAACTTCCACGACCTAGATTCGAACCCGTATCACCCGTGTGAGAGTCAGGCATGGAGGCCACTATACCATCCCCGCTGTACGACACCTGCCCGATTTTAAAACTTTCCTGATTAGTTTTCTCAAGCCGAATGTTTTGGACAATTTAATCTAATATATGTATTTTTAAGGGTTAATAAAAATAAATTGAATACGAATACAGCATAAAAACATTTTCTACTCTCAAAAAATCATTTATAGAACTTAAAACTTTGATTGATAAAATAGAGGTGAAGAGCAGGTTACAGCCTATTATTGATATTGTTAGCAAATTTGAATAATTGTTGAGTGGCCTCCAAAAATTTAGCTGAAGTTAAAGAAATGATTGATAGTACCAGAATCAGGATTTTTCAAATATTAAGAAACCACAATAAAAATTTTTGCGACAATGTCCCTTTAATGGATATCCCCTAGAGCTGCCCGTGTAATTTCCCGCAGTAGTGTGGTCAGGCTACTCTCCTGTTCTCACCATTCAATTCAAGGATGTTGACTGGGCGATCCCTGAAACGCCTTCAGACGTCAAGCATGAGTTTCTGCGCTCCTGAGAAAACAGGCAGTAGCTGGAGGGACCACCGATACGGATGGCACGGCTAGTGACAAATGCACTATTGGGCTGCCGTAAACAAGTCATTTGTCTTCCGTGATCGCGCGCGTGAGAGGTTAGATCTGGCGATGGCTTCTGGCCTCACGGAGTGCCAGTCAGCGCACCCGCGCAGTTGGCGTCGTCCGTGAAGCCTTCAGAAGGAGAGTCGTCCCAACGCCTGCAACATCGGCGCTGTTTGGTGGAGCTGCTTGGTGGCAATATGTTAAAACTGTTTGGTGGAGCTGTTTGATGGAAATATGTTTAAACTGTTTGGTGGAGCTGTTTGGTGGCAATATGTTTAAACTGTTTGGTGGAGCTGTTTGGTGGGAGTATTTTAAACTGTATGGTGGAGGTGTTTGGTGACAATATGTTTAAACTGTAGGGGAGAGGGGGAGAACTGGGACGAAAATTAAAGGCTGATTTGAAAAATTTACAGAAATTCAGTGACTGACCCTATGATATTCAAAATGGTACCAATAGGTAGAGGAGACAATTGTCCTTAATTATGAGATGTCACAGCTTCAATACTCAAAAGGTATTTGACCAACGTAACGATATAAAATATAACCAACGTAAAATATAAAAAACGCCTGAGGTGGAGAGTTGGGACAGGCCCAGGAGAACTGGGACACACCGCGGGGAGAAGTGAGACATACGGGGGAGAATCAGGACATCGATCTATGTGCGAGGTATGCTACAATTTAACGTATCCATGCCATATAAATATGTAGGTAAAACAGAGGAAAAATGTGGTAGCCTACATGGCCAAGTATATTGGCGTCATGT
Organism: Lepas anatifera; assembly: GCA_034440635.1. Lineage (NCBI taxonomy): Eukaryota > Metazoa > Arthropoda > Thecostraca > Lepadidae > Lepas > Lepas anatifera. Next base: position 36,110 of record JAOTON010000144.1, read on the forward strand.
TTCAATTGTTCTAGGAATAATTTTGGTGTGATGCATGCTTGTTGAGAATGATGCTCTGTATGATTTTATTGATGTTGATATAAATGCATGATATTTTCATGCTACAGACCATCATTTCTAATTTTGTAACCAGTTACGTGTCTTGCCACAAATTCATATTGCAGCTATTTGAAGAATTAACTATGCAACGCCATCTGAATATCATTATTGCTTCGCTGATTCATATTTATCTTAATTTCTAGAGAACCCCTGAGAAACATTTAAAATATATGACTACATATGGCTTTCATTATTTTTTAACTTATCATATCGAAAGAAATAATCATGTTTCTGTTTAAATGACAGTATTTCATTTGTTTTCGAGAAAAAGTTAGACATTAAAACACTGTTCTGGGAAAAAGTGCATTTACACAAATTCAACACAAGCTTCGCGTGTTCAAGGTATGTGCAAGCATACCTAAAATTTCGCCATAACCGGAGGAGAACGAGACATATTTCCTTTCATTTTTGCAATCTGGGCAGAGAGAAACATCGTCCAACTGACCATTCGGCCCCATATCACTTTAGTCACGACACAGGTCGCAAACGTATGCACTTTGACCGGGCATGACATCCGTGCAGGGCACGCACGCCCAGCCACTGCACATCCCGCATTGTATCCAATCCTCGGCGGACCTATCAAAACGCATGCCACAGATGATGCACATCACATCGCTACTAGAGCTGGAGATGTTTAAGTCCAGCTTTCTTGCGGACTTCTTGGCGCCTTTCTTGCCCCTTTAAACCCCGGCTCCCTTCTTGACTTCGGCTGCGCGAAGACGTTTAATCTCGGGCGTTGAATTCGCGTGACGAGCTCGAGTTACCACTGCAGTTTTTCTCTTCCTCTTCGCAGCAGCAGCAGCTTTTGGGAAACCTCGTAGCTCTTCGGGCGAAAATCCCAGTTCTCGGTCAGACGAACCTTGGTTCTTCGCTGGTGACGCACAGCGAACTCCGCCGTACAGAGCTTGGTCCTTTTCTTGTTGCACTCGAGATCTTTCTTGGTTGGGTGGACCTTTCGCCGTTTGCTCTGTTGATGGATGGTAGTCCTCTTGACCGGGAAGGCCCTGCTTTTCTATTTCGAGCTCTGGGATATTGGTCACCTCAGCTGGAAGGTAATCTTCGTCGCTGAATACATGTCGGTCCAACGGCCATATGCCAGCCGCCTTGAAACACGCAGTGATGTTAACGGGCGTGGCGGACCTCATCCAGGCAGCTCCAATCAGCTCTGCCATTTGGTGAATGGTGATTGTTCTCCCTGGGTCTTGGAGCATCTTGGCGTTTACTCCAGCGTTGAAGAACGTCTTCATGGGACCGAACACTGTACGGTCCAGTGGCTGCGTTTTTTGTGAGGTGTGTGGCGGGAGGGTCACGATGTAGATGCCGTTCCTTTTGGCATACTGAAGGGCACTCAAACTCGCATGGCTGCAGTGGTTGTCCTTGACCAGAAGTGTCGGACTCTGTTTGGATGAATTAGTGTTCTTCAGGAAGTGCTCTAGAACGAACATGAAGTTTTCTGAGGTCATCCATCCAGTGTAGTGCACGAGGCCGAGAGATCCCTCTGGTGCTCCATGCATGAGTGAGTCCCTCAGTGTTTTCCTTGGGAAAACGTACACGGGAGGGAGTGCACTGCCGGTGGCGGATACTATCCCGACCATGGTAACGAGCTCACCCCTCTCTTGAGATGTCACTTGGCCTACCTGTTTTGCACCCTTTGATGCAAAAACCTTGGGAGGCTTTTGCACTGTGGTGTAGCCAGTCTCGTCCAGGTTGAAGATTCTGGTTCCATTCACATTCAATTTCTTGACAACATCTTCCAGGACATCAAAGAAGTTTCCTACGTTATGACGATTGAACGCAGAAGACCTAGCCAGGCTGGTCGCCTCTGGAGTCCGGAGAGCGAGGTCGGTGTGCCGTTTCACGAAACCCTTTAGCCATTCCACCCCCGCCGTTTTTGCTTGTTTCCATTTTTCCGGAGCTACGCCGTTCGCCATGGCCATTTCGAAGGCCAGCTCTCTCGTTTGCTTAGTAGTGAGGCCGTAGAACATTCCCGAACACTGCAGCAGATAATCTTTCAATTGCTCCTCCTCGGCGTCCGTAAACACCTGAGCATGATTGTACTCGGGCTCCATCCTGGCGCTGGGGTTTTTCCGGTACTCCTTGACGTATCTTGCCAGGGTGGACCTAGATATCTCATGCTGCTGAGCCACTTTTCTTAGTGAACGTTTCTCTCCAGTAACTTGCTGCACTGCAGCCTTCATTACGCCAGCAGGCGTGGATCCTATACCAGATTTACGGATATATTTCCGAGGCATTCTTGGGAAAGGACCAGGTGGATCTGAAAGGACGGGGAAATATTTTAGAAGTGGTTTGATTACAAAATAATTTCTAGTGTGCCAATGGCCGCTAAAATTTGAGCTCTGGCACCAGAAATAGCAAGGGATGTTTTAGTAAAACTCCAAATGCTATGCTCTCAATAAAAAATGAAATGTTAGATGGTGTTTAAGATTCAACGTGAAATGGTACGCGCCGGTATGATTTTAATGTGTGTGATGAGGATACAGGACTACACCATGCGCGGATCCAGGATTGCCGATCGGGGGGTTCCTTCCCGGGGGGCGCCATCCGGACCAGGGGGGCGCCACTTTTGACCTGTAAAACCTATTAGGTGGGCGCCAAATCCTATCGGTGGGCGCCGATTTTCGCATCCTTGGGGGGGTGGTGGGAAGCGACATTTCAGGGGGGCGCCATGACCATTTCAGGGGGCACGTGCTCCCTTTTGCCCCCCTAGATCCGCCTATGGACTACACAAAGAAGATGCATTAAAGATATCATTCTGTTACAAATCCTTCGCTCGTAGATGACTACCTAAGAACTTTCTACCAGAGACTATAAACCAAGCGCATTACACATAATCTACAATTGAGGGAAGGGGAGAAGTGGGACACTGTGTCCCACTTCTCCCCAGGTCGCCATTTTTAACAAAGCCCTCCCGCACCGGAATTCTACCAATCCCAATTTTATGTATTTGAGGGAATTATGTTTGCATAATATACAGAAATACCAAAGGAGGACTAGAGCCACACCAGAGTCTTAACAACACACAAAAACGACTTAAAATACCTTCAGAAAAACTAGTTTTTTGTTAACACTCAAGTATCGTCGCCACCGCCAGGCGGAAAAGGAAGTTGCCCCTATAGTGATGTGCGCAAAGTACGATAGTAGTGGGGTGGCCAAAAATAATCGAGAATACGGGCAGCTGGCGGAAAAAACGGCACTGTCCTACTTCTCCCCGTCCCAGTTCTCCCCCTCTCCCCTATGGTGGAGCTGTGTGGTGGTGATATGTTAGACTGTTTGGTGGAGCAGTTTTGTGGTAATATGTTTAAACTGTATGGTGGAACTGTTTAGGTGGCAATATGTAAGACTGTTTGGTGGAGCAGTGTGCTGGCAATATGCAGAGGTCAAGAATCTCGCCAACTCGCCCACGCTCGTGGGTAGCCAAATGAGGCTTAAAGAGCAGAATTTAGGTAGCCAATCACGGGAAATTGACAGAGATCAATATTTGCACTTACTAGCACAAAACAAGCATTTCCACGATCTTACCGCCCTGTAAAAGGAACGATCCATAACATATGCAATGCTACCTTGGCTGAGTTTAGGTAGCATTGTAACTATTAGTGACAGATGATAAAAATTGGTGACAAATGATATATTCTTTCTCACTCGCGTTATTTCACAGCTAAGTTAGAGATGGGTAGGTAACCACATCGGCAACGAAAGTGACCCATACAAAGCCATTGTAAAAAGGTACTCTAAATTGGGATGGCATGCGAATGGGCATATTGATTCTACTTTATCAATTTGACAATTTATTTTGAACAAAAAGAGGAAATCTTTAAATTTCAGGTCAGAATTTATTGTGAAATTGCTTCGCAAAAGATAGTAATTCCACTGCTTAAGTTGTACTTGTGGAACCGTTTCACGGAATTAGAGATGGTCTGGTAGCCGTACCAGCAACGGAAATAACGATTTGGGACCACCAGGTCGCCACTTGGGTAACCAAAAAGTTTTGCGTTTTTTGCGCATGAGTGGCGGGAAGAAAACAGTAAGAAATACGTGTTGAAGCTGCTGTCTGTGTGAGGGCTTGTTGCTGGGAATTCGGTGATGAGGTCGAGGTGATTGGTATCATATGAAGCTGTAAATTTTGACCTAGATCGGAATATGAGGTTTTGTTGCCAGTTGTAAACACACTACCAGCTCTTATTCATTATGTCGTAGCCAGAAAAACGTAGGATAAAGTGAAGTCTGCCAGATCTCAAGAGCCCAGGAGAGTTTGTGGTTTTGAGGGTGTCAACTGGAGCACACATTTCATTCAAGTGCGTGTGAGATATCAAAACCTTAGACCTGTGGAGGTGAGAGTTGCAAGTTCTGGCTTTGCACTCGGAAAAAGATATGCTGTTTGGTTCCTGTGAAGTCAGGTAAATCTCAGATAGCTTTCTTTGGTACCTACCTTAGCCAATTTTATTAATACAAGCTTAACAAAATTGTGATGATTCCACAAATGTTTCCATTGAGCAGGTGAATGTCATGATGCTCATTGATATGCTTCAAGCTATCGAGGATTTTCTGCATGTTGGTTGTGGTATTAGGAGTTACTTTTCCTCTGGCTGCGTACCTTTTTTGGTTGTGAGCTTTGGAGATATATTTAAATGAAATGTATTCTTTTAGAACATGTAAGAAATTAAATGTATTCTTCAAGTAGCTGAAGTCTCAGCATGTTGTCTGCTACAGTCAAATGGTGTTTGTCTAGTATCTCAGAAATGACTATCTCAGCAATGATTGATCGTAACAAGCAGTCACAGTAAGGGTACTAGTCTGTGACATCATATATGCTTTTGTCATGTAGTTTTGTATCAGATATTGGATAAAATTTTTGGCTGATTAACATGTGCAGCTAATGGGCATATTATTATATTACAGTGCACACCACTTATAATCACTGCAAATATACTTAAGCTTTACCCTGTTTGGCACCAAGAGTAGGGAGAGTGCTGTAACACGCCCCCGTTAAGCTCCGAAGGGTTTTTCTGACAATTGATAAGCTAGAAAAACAAATCCAGGTGCCCATAGGAAATATCAATCATGTTTCTAAATATTTACCGCCTAGGATAAGTAGACCACTAGGATAAGTAGTTAGGTGATATTCTTCCTTGCCCCCTGCAGTGTACTTGGAAGCGTCTAGCTATTGTGCTCCGTGTAGGCCCCTGGGTATTAATTCTCCAATATGCCGTCTAAAAATAACTTCAAGGAAAGCATTGATGATCTCCAAATCAAATACGCCAGTTTGGAAGCAAAAAACACTGTCCTGGAAAGTGAGCTCTTGGAACTCCGAAAAGAGATGTCAGAACTTAAAAATGAACTCATGTCGGCCCACCTTCTGCATCGGGAAGCCGTGGCAGCACAAGTTCATGTGGAGAAAGTGCTGGAATCTGTTCTTGCTGATCACGAAAAGCTGATTGATAAAGAATTGCTCACAGCCCAAAAACTTGAAACTCTCGAACAGTACAGTAGAAAGTTTACACTCATCCTGTCTGGCAAAGCTATACCATCCCAGGCTCAAAATGAAAACATCAGACAGGTCACCCTGAGGCTCTTCCAAGAGTATCTAGGGATAAATCTAAGAAGGGACTCCATCACGGCCTGCCACCGTCTTCCAAGAAAGAATTCCATCCTGGTACGTTTCAAAGACCGTATGAGAGTTTATCTCAAAAGGACCGAACCACAGCGTCATGGCCTTCTTGTTTTTGAGTCCCTAACCAGGGAAAGAATGGCAGTTGTCCAAATCCTAAACAGCTTGAGGCATGAGGAGGCCCCACCGTTCAAATCGTTCTTTACCTTCAGAGGTGACATATTCATCAAGGTAAGGGAGGGAGACAAACCCATTCAGATTCCTGTGGGGTCCTCAAGGGATCAAATACTTGGACTCTGTAGGGGGAAGGGGTGAATGTCCCTGCACGTCCTGGCTCAGTCCTGCCACAGACCAAGTCCGTAGTAAATACTGGATGGAAAACAGTCCAGAAGAGAAGTAAACACCTTAGGCCTGGGGCTCTCACTTCAACCAAGGTACATCCCTCTCACTCTGCTAAGACTTCTCATGGCACAAACCAACAGCAGTCAACTCTTGGTATCCAAGAAAACCCTGTTCATGTGAACGACAGACATCAGTATCCTAGTGCAACATCTGGTGATAGAGCCAAAGAGTTGGTAAACAGTCCCTTGTTTGACCAAAGTGAGTCTGGAAGTTCTGTGGATTCTGGCACTACAGTTATGAGCCTGGGAGCTCCCGCACACACATCAAATTGTGATGCGGAAACAGTGCCAAAAACAGTTTGAACCTTGCAGGGTGGCTGCTGCCAACTTAGACATAAAATCTCATCTTCACTATAGCTGCCGGAGTCTGGCCATGGCTTGATCTCCTCCTGTAAACATAGTAACTCCACTTATATTTTTTCTTTTTCTTCTCCTGTGAGTAACGTCACTAGCAATTTTTTCTTCTTTTTCTTTTTAATCTTAACTGTTTTCTCTCTCCATCCCACTTGTGTATGTCTGAACATGCAAGCACTCTAAACCAGGTAGATAGTTCGGCTTATTCCCGACTACACCTTGACTTGTCACACTTGGACAATGATGATGTTGATGGCTCGCTTGGAATGTGGCTCATTGAAATCAGAATTGAATATATAATGGCAAAAAGTGGCTTCGAGTCTGAAAAGAAAAAACAAGTTTTTTTAACGACCCTAAGCTAACAGTGTTCAACATAAAAACACATCCCATAGGCTGATGGCATAATTCCTTTTCGAGAAAAATCGGAACCAACCACCCTACTGCCCAGGGCCCAGCAGCTGGTTCGCTCACTACACCACCCAATCGCGGTTGGAGCGGAGCAGCAACATTGCCTCCAATATGTCTGCTCTTAGTCTGGACCTGAGATCAGTAAGCAGTAGCTTCATCGCGGAGAACAACCTCTCCACGGACACCTGAGTAACTGGTAGCGCGGCCATTACCAGGCTAGCCGGCTGGATGATGGCTGGATGTCTATGTAAGATGTCGCATACGGTCGCCCTCTTCAGGCGACCCACGTTTTTGAAGTCGGCTAGTGCCGCATCGAGTGACGGGGATGCTGTTTTCTGCGCCTTTTGCCCTGGGTTCTCGACAGACCTAGTATAAACTACTTCTCCGAGTACATGATAGCTCTTCTGGGGGGGGAGAGGTGGGAGCAAAGATTTTACTGCTCGACAGACCTAGCGTAAACACCTTTTTCAAACAATTTCTTCGGTCTTTGGGGGCCAAAAGATAGTCTGCTCCCTTCCCGGGCCTTGGGGAGGGGGGGGCATGACCGGAATGACATCCCCCTGCGTCTGTCAACAGGGGCGGATGCAGGCCGACGTTATGGGGTAAATCATGAAAAACATATGGTTTTTTTAAGAAAATCGCCAAAAATTGGGCAGTTTGGGGGGCAAATATTTTTTGCTCCCTCCCCCAAGTGTCCGCCAATGCTTTCGTTTGTTGCCAATTTCTGCCCATGCTAAATTTCCGGGGCGCATCACCTGCCCGGGAGTGAGACCGTCTACGGAACACCCTAGTTGCAATATTTCATTAATCTTGATATACATACATGACATACATATTGAGAAAATGTAATATTTCAGGTGAATAAAGGTGTGTCCATGCGACATCTCACGAGGTAAAATGTGACCATTTCACGTTTGATTTTTGGTAATTTTAGAGCTCTTTGGGAGCCGGAGTCGGACCCTTTCTGACGGCTCCGGCTCCGATCAAAATTGTTTCGGCGGCTCCGGCTCCGGCTCCGGGCAGAATGGTCGGCTCCGACCGGCTCCGGCTCCGGCTCCGGCTCCGCATCCCTGATTTGAAGCACATGAAATGCGTGTTTTGTATTTCAGCGATCTGTCGTCAGATCGAAAGATCAGTGACATATTGCAACACAGGAGGATCAGGGGGCGGCGGCAAGGGTGCACGTGCCCTTCTGAACGAATCAACCGGTGCCCCCCACACTGCGCTCCGGCGCCCCTGGAATCACCCGGTGCCCTCACACTGCGCTCCGGCGCCCCTGGAATCACCCGGTGCCCCCACACTGCGCTCCGGCGCCCCGGAAATCACCCGGTGCCCCCACACTGCGCTCCGGTGCCCCTGGAATCACCCCGTCCCCCCACACTGCGCCCGGCGCCCCTGGGACCGCGCCGGCGCCCCCTGAAACATCGCTTCCTCCATCTCCCCCAGATGCAAGTATTGGCGAGCACACGGCACTATTTGGCGCCCCTCATACATTTCGCACCTTGACAATTGACTGCTCTGGCCCAAATGAGTGGCCCTCTCTTCCGTCGGAGCCCTGAATCCGGCCATACACTTGGCAGGATGGTGTCCAGCTCTGCTCCCTCGAGGAGCGGACTTGCCGCTGTTTTTATCTGATAATTGTATGTAAGGCAGCGGATGCTCTGCTGTAGGTTGAGGGTGCTGGAGGATCGCTCACTGCCTGGAGCTGTTTCAGGACGCCTACTGCGGCCGGGAGACCTGCTGCAGGCTCGCTGGCCTGCACTTCAACACCCGCTACAAATGCCGCGTCAAAGGCTACAACAGCACCGGCCAGGGACAGATGAGCGAAACGCTGACCCTCAGCACTAATGACGGTGAGAGTGGGCTGGGTTCTAGAGTGAGCCAGTGATTTGGACTTCAGAGCGCACCAATCTGACAATGTCGGTGTTGGCAGGTGGACAGTAGAACGGTAGTTTCTCTGGCCGCCTGAAAAAAACTGTGAGGCAAACCATATTCAAATGCGCCGTTGATGCATAACGTATGCTTCGGTATAAGGCAAATCATAACTATGGGAATTATTTGGGAGAAAATCGGCCCTATCCTAATTATGCTTGAAAGAATACGATCACGGAGATAACATTCCGTCCGTAAACCATAACTAAGACCATGTTTCATTCATCTATAGAACGGAATCGACGGAATTAGTGCGTTTTAAAAGTCTGTTTTTTTACTACCCTTAACCCTTGCCCGGCCCCGGTGGGGGTGTTTAAAACACCCCCTCGAGTTTTTCCGGCGGCACGAAAAAAATGGCGGCGCCCCCGTACTTGGTACACCTTATCCTTGATTAATTCCGCAAATTTCCCCAATGTTTTAAGTTTGAGTCATCTCAGGTCAGGTCGCCAGTGCAGGTCAAGTGGCCTCACCTAGAAAAATGTTTAAGGTGGCATAAGTAAGAAATTGGTGAATCTATTGGATCAAAACTTATACCTTATAATGGGCCCACCGAGTGCTACAAAATATATTCCGGGATTTTAATATCCATGACCTAAGATCAAGTACGCACCATGACCTCTCCATTGGAAATGCATGGGAAACAGAAATTGGGCTGTATTTGTGTAGATACAGCTGAGAATACCTTCATATTCTCAAAATTGTAGTATCCTGTGCCCCTGTCTAGGGTCATGTTAAAAATTTTAACCTGTGACCTCTGAGAGGTCATCCGGGGCTATTTAAGCAATTTTCAGACTTCGGTCAATAACTTTGCATGAAATGATGATGCAGCTGTTATTTTTATACCATTACGTTCAGACTGCTATTGCAAGTCGATTGATATGCCTATTGACTGTACTAGGTTAAAAGTGACCTTGACCCCAGGTCACTGTTGTGTTTTTGACGTATTATGGTCATATTTTACATCATCGGATTTGCCGTGACGAAAGGAAGCGAATGGTGCCTAAAAATGATTATAACTCAACTCTGTCAGGCGCTAGAGCCCAAAAACACTACTCAAAATCCCACTTTCTTTGACCTATCATGACCTCAATATTGACCTGAGCCAAAAAGTGACTGATATAGTTGCCTCATGAATTTGTATGAGCTATCCACCTACGTTCGCGTTTTTTCGCAATCCCGCATGTGGGCCGAGTTCGAGGGGGAGTGTTCAAACACTCCCCCTCCCCCACAAGGGCGAAGGTGGCTCGGAGTCCCACCGGGGCACGGGTTAAGCCGGGTCTTGTCTTTCACAGTGCATTTCTCGTTGAAAATTATCTGATTTGGTTCACATTTTTATGAGTATCCCCAAGTTGTGAATATTTTCCAGTGACTCTTCTCTACTAATCTCGCCGTCGTTGGCTTGTCTCGTCACATGTTGGTTTGCTGACTCTGCGGTTTCTCCTCCTGCGGACACAACGGCGCACTCGGTTAAAGGAGCGCCACTGTCCTCTGTTTCGAACTTGAGGCCAATGGCGCTGCCGGACGTCCAAACAACCATATTACCGGACATGGCAATATGGTTAGGGCACCCCTCCGACACGGGGACTGCCTGCAGCTCCCACTCCCTCCGACACGGGGACTGCCTGCAGCTGCCGACTCCCTCCGGCCCGGGGAGTGCCTGCAGCTGCCGACTCCCTCCGGCCCGGGGAGTGCCTGCAGCTGCCGACTCCCTCCGGCCCGGAGAGTGCCTGCAGCTGCCGACTCCCTCCGGCCCGGGGAGTGCCCGCAGCTGCCGACTCCCTCCGGCCCGGAGAGTGCCTGCAGCTGCCGACTCCCTCCGGCCCGGAGAGTGCCTGCAGCTGCCGACTCCCTCCGGCCCGGGGAGTGCCTGCAGCTGCCGACTCCCTCCGGGCCGGGGAGTGCCTGCAGCTGCCGACTCCCTCCGGCCCGGGGAGTGCCTGCAACTGTCGACTCCATGGGCCGTGCAGTGCGGTCTCAGTCACTGCTGGTGTCTGTCGCCAAGGCCAGCGTCCACGGCTTGGCCCAGGTCTGAGCTGCTCGCTGACATCAGCAAGTCGACCGGTGCGCAGTGCTTATCTGGCTAGCATTTGAGTCGACTCAACATGACAGATTGTGTGTCGAGCTGATCTCTCCGCCTGACACATGTATAAGCAAGATGCCCAGCGCCTTTAAGAAAAAACCTCGACCGTGTGTTTGCACAATGGTGGAATTTGTTTGCATGTTTTAATGCTACAAACATCTGACAGTTGGCATTGTACCCCAATGTACGGATTTTCCAAAAAACTAAGATGCAATTTCCGCCTTTTATCGCAACGTATGAGGGTATTGGGCATTCACTCTTGTGAAACGCTTTCAAAATACTACAACGGTATCAGGAGCCCCTGATGGGAATAGGGCGATAATGAGCAGCGTTCCGTGTTGGCATGTTTGGAGTCCTTGTTGCCGTGTGAGAGCCGCCGGTGCGCTGCGTTATGCATGAAGCATAGAACCCAAACTTGGGCATTGTATGCCACGAGGTCTGGAGTCGCTGATGCTGGGGTGCTTACAAGGACGTCCGACCGGCAGCCACTCCGCCCCCTCTCCCCCAGTACTCATTCAAGAGGCTTCCAGGTGGCCCTGCTTCCCCTCCTCTCTCTCTCTCTCTCTCTCTCTCTCTCTCTCTCTCTCTCTCTCTCTCTCTCTCTCTCTCTCTCTCTCTCTCTCTCTCTCTCTCTCTCTCTCTCTCTCTCTCTCTCTCTCTCTCTCTCTCTCTCTCTCTCTCTCTCTCTCTCTCTCTCTCTCTCTCTCTCTCTCTCTCTCTCTCTCTCTCTCTCTCTCTCTCTCTCTCTCTCTCTCTCTCTCTCTCTCTCTCTCTCTCTCTCTCTCTCTCTCTCTCTCTCTCTCTCTCTCTCTCTCTCTCTCTCTCTCTCTCTCTCTCTCTTTCTCTCTCTCTCTCCCTCTCTCTCTCTCTCTCTCTCTCTCTCTCTCTCTCTCTCTCTCTCTCTCTCTCTCTCTCTCTCTCTCTCTCTCTCTCTCTCTCTCTCTCTCTCTCTCTCTCTCTCTCTCTCTCTCTCTCTCTCTCTCTCTCTCTCTCTCTCTCTCTCTCTCTCTCTCTCTCTCTCTCTCTCTCTCTCTCTCTCTCTCTCTCTCTCTCTCTCTCTCTCTCTCTCTCTCTCTCTCTCTCTCTCTCTCTCTCTCTCTCTCTCTCTCTCTCTCTCTCTCTCTCTCTCTCTCTCTCTCTCTCTCTCTCTCTCTCTCTCTCTCTCTCTCTCTCTCTCTCTCTCTCTCTCTCTCTCTCTCTCTCTCTCTCTCTCTCTCTCTCTCTCTCTCTCTCTCTCTCTCTCTCTCTCTCTCTCTCTCTCTCTCTCTCTCTCTCTCTCTCTCTCTCTCTCTCTCTCTCTCTCTCTCTCTCTCTCTCTCTCTCTCTCTCTCTCTCTCTCTCTCTCTCTCTCTCTCTCTCTCTCTCTCTCTCTCTCTCTCTCTCTCTCTCTCTCTCTCTCTCTCTCTCTCTCTCTCTCTCTCTCTCTCTCTCTCTCTCTCTCTCTCTCTCTCTCTCTCTCTCTCTCTCTCTCTCTCTCTCTCTCTCTCTCTCTCTCTCTCTCTCTCTCTCTCTCTCTCTCTCTCTCTCTCTCTCTCTCTCTCTCTCTCTCTCTCTCTCTCTCTCTCTCTCTCTCTCTCTCTCTCTCTCTCTCTCTCTCTCTCTCTCTCTCTCTCTCTCTCTCTCTCTCTCTCTCTCTCTCTCTCTCTCTCTCTCTCTCTCTCTCTCTCTCTCTCTCTCTCTCTCTCTCTCTCTCTCTCTCTCTCTCTCTCTCTCTCTCTCTCTCTCTCTCTCTCTCTCTCTCTCTCTCTCTCTCTCTCTCTCTGCGGGGCCATGTGCGCTATCAAATTGGGGCCTGTTGACTGTGTTGGCCATTGCCCCGCTCTAAAACCGATGATAATTTTAAAACACATTGCTCAACAGAGTCAAATGCCCCTTGCAAATGGGGGGCTGGTCTTAATAGGCATGCGCCCCTCCGGGAGGGGTTGCTGGGCGCGGCCCTGCGCAGCGGGGCTGGCTGCAATGTCCCCGTTCCGCCTGATGGCTCTCATTGGCAGTGGTTCAGACAACCAAGGCCAGCTCACGCCAGTGCAGGGTCAGCCAGCGACACCAACGGCGGCAGCCCGAGCAACACCGCGCGCCTTTTAATGGGACTCGATGTCGTGGTGTGCTGTCGCGAACAGACTGAGACGACGACGACGGAGCAGCTGCTGTCATGTTACAGTGTCGTCCCCCAGTGCCTGCGCCGGCTCCGTTAGGGTAGCTGACAGGCCATCTTCGTCACACTTCAGCTTGGCCAAAAAAACTCAGCGCTGAATAAGCGTAGACTTTGAAATCGCTCGGTTCATTTGTATGCTCCGCTGCTGCGTCGTTTCCGTCTTTGCGCCGCCGTCGTCGGCGTCGATGAGTCAGCTGGTGACGGGTGCGGTGGCTGGGGTAATTACAGTGGCGCCAGCAGGGCGGCCGCGGCAGCACCGCGCCGCCAGAAGGATGGAAGCAGAAGGGAGGGCGAACGAGAGTCGCTAGAAGTGGGGGTAGACACTTGTATATCCTTGTGCTGGTTGGTGCGGGACGGTCTTTGATCGCTTCAAATAGGGCGGTGAATCTCTGATACTCCATAAAAACTAACGAGAAAAAAGATAAATACTCTTTTGTTTTCGTTTTAAAATGCCAAATGCACTTCATTAGTGCTGAACTGTCATGAGTATCCACAGTGCCGACTCCAGCTGGGCAACAGCGATGCACAATAGTGGATTGAAGGATCAATGTGTGGAAGATTGGTACCAAATCAAGGTATACATTGGAACGTCTTTCACTGTGACTTAAAACAATGTGCCGCTGTCGGATCCTCGACCTTCTTTCTGGCCCGCACGTCTTAGCTGTCTTTCAAAGGAGTTGACTAAAACCTCATAATTCTAGTAGTTGACAAGGATTCAATCAATGCTGCGAAAAAAGAACGGAGGCATTAGATGCTGTGGGGAGGTGAGCGGTTGCAGCGCTTGGTGCTTTCCCGAGAAGGAGAGGGGAGAACTGGCCCAGAAAAACGTCCGCGCGCCACCAAACCAGTAATGGAGTGCGAACGTGCGCGCCACAAAACCAGTAATGGACTACGAACGTGCGCGCGGGGCGCTGTAGGGCGGCTCTGCAGGGCGACGGTGCAGGGCGACGGTGCAGGGCGGCTCTGCTGCCAGTTATTACCGCCCGAGGGCACGGCCTCAGCGCTGCGGCCTTTACTCCAGAGCGGACGGGCTGTGGCTGCATCTCGGCTGGCCTCAGAGGTGCAGTGTGTGTCGCTCTCCGAGGTTGTGGGCTGCCACGTTCTGCACCTGTCCTCACCTTGTCTGGCACTCCCTTGCCCTCCCATCTGGCTTCTTTCTGTCCTTCCTGCTCTCTCCTCTGTCTTTCTCTTCTCCCCCTCTGCTCCCCCTCTGTCTTTCTCTTCTCCCCCTCTGCTCTCCCCTCTGGCTTCCTTCTGCCACCTCTGTTCTCCCCTACGTTTTCCTTCTGCCTCTATGCCCTCCCCTCTGCTCTCCCCTGACTTTCGTCTGGTCTCCAATAAAGCAAGCAGCCGAGCAAACGCCGCAGCGGCGATTTGCGTGTCGCTACTGGGGTCGCTGCCGCACGAAGATGAGGCGGATGACCTATGTGCAGATGTTTGATCGGTTCTAGTCGTCTGAATGTTTTAGACTTGGCTGTGACACATGATGTTTGCCAAGTCTGCAGCTTGGCTGTGCGGCTGGACATTGTGACCTGGCTTTTTCTGATTTGGGAGAACATGACGGACCAGCGCGGTTTCCTGCCGCATCCAAATCGAATTGAGGCTCAACACGTTTATTACCATTCACATTTCATGGTGCTTCTGTAGAAATAAAAACACTAGTTATATACAGAAAGAATAGTGAAACAATCGACAAAAATAATCAATTTGTATACACCTACATCCAAAGCCCCATCTGCACACAACTTCAAATCGCCATCTGTAAAGGTATGGTTCCCTACTCATATGATATGGTCAGAGAGAACAACATAAATAACAAAAATTCACCAAAGTTATTTAATTAGGGCTGCAGTTTACCTAATGTTCAGGTTTTGGCATAATACAATTCGGACCAATAGCAGCGATGTCACGGAGGCGGCCCGACAAGGTCTGAGAAAGCACTTACATCAGAACCAACACCAACTGTGCTTCTTCCTTTCCACCTCGGTTTTGTACTTCCAAAGTCAGAAAGTTGCCAAGTGTTGAGAGAAATGTATCTCCGCCCCTCGGTGGACGTGCGCCGGGCGAAGCCGGATCGTGCTTGGAGATTAGATAGCTGCCACCTCGACGCTTGTTCGTAAAAAATCCGTTCGATAGCTGCGGAAACTTTAACAGCGCCATGGAATGGATGGATTAAGGTGTCGAACGAATTGCGTTTTACGAAAGGAAACCTAAAAATATGAGATTCGTTTGAATGACCGTTTTCCGTAGACTGCAGATTACTTTGGCCCGATTTCAGACTGACATAGGTACAGCAAAACTATCCGAAAATGATATTGCCAAGGCATAAATGACTCAGCAATGAAATGGCTTGGGCTGTACCATTCTGTTTGGATCGGTGCTGTTGTTTTTTTTTAAGATGTACCGGGTTCTCTTAAAGGGAATGGACCACTGAAGAAATGCTAGAAAGGACTATTTATGGACAACATAGGTCTGAAAATCAGGAAACGATACCTTGTTTCAACCTTCAAACACTCCAAACAAAAATATCGCTTCTATTCTTACTATCCTGGGTTGGCCTAAGCATCGCGTATTCCAATAAGGTACCAAAGCTAAGTTGAGCTGTCTACTTGCGCATGGGTGGAGATCCGGGGGGTTCGGGGTCAGGACCCCCTGATTTGGAAAAAGGGAGAACCTGGGGGTCAGCCCGGGTCCTACACCTTCTGCTCTCACAGAATATTTTCGGACCCATAAGTAATGGTCGTTCAATTCGCGGCATTTGTGTGATCGGCTGAGTCATAATTTAACCTATCTGTCCCTTTGCATCTTCTTTGTAGAGGGGTACTAGAGAGCAGGGCGGCGCCACGGCTTCCCGTCACGACCATGCGTCAGGAAAAGTACGGCCCCCGAGGTGGTCTAAGGTCCCTGAGGTGAACTAAGCAGCACCCTAAGTCGGTCTTTTACAGAGGATACGTGATTTAGTGTTGGGCCTTGCTCTTACCTTAATACGCGTAGTGGAGAGGGGTCCGGCGTCAACGTGCAGTGGAGGGTCCTGAAGTGCCCCCCCCGAGATCTGGGAACCCAAGAGGGTCAGAAATACCCGTTAATAGGTGCGCGAGGGCGATGGTGATCTACGTTATGGCGAAGTTTAATTGACCTTGCTAAATATCTTCAAGGTCAGAGCTGAGACGGATTTCATAAAGAGGTTACAACTTACATTTTACAGCTAACAGGCCGCTGACGAACTTAAATTTTACAGTTCAAGTCAATTTCATAAATAAAATCTTACCCGGTGTCCTAACCAAACGGTCGCCGACGGTCGCCAACCGTCGGCGACCGTCGGCGTCAGTTAGAGAGCGATAATTTTGGAGGTTTGGCCGACAGAGGAAAGTTTCAGCTTTGGTAGCAATCCGGTAGCTCAAGTTGCGACGAACTGTTGTTTACCAACAATCAAACTTGGCTGGCATCAAGAACTATTAAAAGAACGATTTAGAAGAAAAAGGTAATCATGCCAAGTTTCCATATATTTTTCGGAATGAATTCCAAATTGAATGATTATTCTAAAACATTTATTACATTTAATAACTAAAAACAACAGCAAATAACACGGATATCGGCTTCTGACGCAGACCGTCGGCGTCAAAAGTTGGACATTGTTCAACTTTTGCTGCGACGCGTTGCAACGCCGTGCGACGCGTTGCGTTAGTGTGTTTTGTGTCCTGACCGAAAATCCCGGTCGTTGCGGCAGATCGACGGCGTGCAACGCCTTGCGACGCGTTGCGTCTTGGTTAGGACACCGGGTTACAGTTTAGGCGCACAACTGTTAGTTTGCAACTCAACTGTAAATTCGTTGAATTTTTACAGGTGGTCAGCGCGCGTGCCCTTTAAATTATCTACCGCTGATGCAGAAGTGTCGGCGCTTATTAATTTTTCACCGTTCTAATAATGTCTCCGTGATCACTTATTAATTTGTTTCCGTTCAAATTAGAAGCATATTAATTAGAGCTGAGTTAGAAGCAGGGGTGAATCCAGGAGCTGCCCAAGGGGAAGGCGAATCCTGACAGGGCCTCCCCGTAGGGGCCCGACCGTGCAAGGTATATATTTTTATTAAAACGTGTACATGTATCTGTATGTCATCGAGCAAAAACGTCAATCTCCGTTTTGAGGAGGACAATTCCAAGAACTCTAACAGCCCATAGAACTATGAACTGCCCCTAAAATCGTAGATGTCCGCTGAACACTACAAATCCAGGGACTGACCAAATTTCGGCTAGGATCACTGATCGGGACCATTTCTGATCACATATGATATTCTGTGGCCTGCTTGAATGAAGCAATTAAGATTTTATAATACTTACTACTCCCAAGTAGGGACGGATGTTGCAGTCACAGAGGGCCTGGTTGGAATACCGGGGACCTAAACTCCCTAGAATAAGGGCCTGGCTTGGACAGCAGTGGGCCCCCGAGACGATTGTTAGGGACCCGATCGCGAGGCTCGTGAGACCTCCGAGGCAGGGACCCAAGAACAACTCTGGGAGCCAATGAAGTTCAACTATTGTGAACTCTGAGAATAGCTCTTTGGGGTCCCGAGGTCAGCTCAGGGAGCCTCCGAAGTCAATTTCAGGAGCCCTCAGATACAATATAAGGAGCCCCCAGACCTATATTCGGGTGGCATTTGGAAGGAAACTTGCGAGATAGGCCTACAGCCGCAGCCGCCGGGCCCCTGCACAGGGTAACCCCAAATGGTAGTTTAGCTAGGAGTTTTTTCTCGATTCCGTCTTAAGCGGTCTCTGGAGGCCCACAAGCCTTCGTCTCAGGGGCCAAAGGTTGTAGTCTCAGACCCAGTGGCAGATCCAGGGGAGGGGGAGGCAAAAAGGTATTTGCCCCCCGCCCCCCAAACGGAAAAGATCGGAGCAAAAATATGTTTTTGCCCCCCAAGCGATCGACCTCCTTTTTTCCTCTACTCCTTTTTAGTTTATAAGCAAGATTTTGGTGCTTCAACTCTCAACTTCAAACAGAACCAGCTAAGTTCAGTGTAAATACCGGTCCTTGGATAGGAAAAAAAGTATCCCGAGCCCCTCTTTTGCTTTTCGCCTTAATACCCAAAATTCTACCGGCAAGTGGTATTGTAGCGCAGTTTTTTACTGCGTGTCGTTTTTTTTGCTTTTCCACTTTGGATTGCCCCTCCCAAACCGACCGACTAGATCCACGACTACTCAGACCTCAAGAAGTTCGTCTCAAAAGGCCCCCAGAGTCGGTTTCGGGGCCCCTGAAGCTGTTTTTGAGGGTTCCAAGAGTTGGGCCTATGGGGTCCTAATAATTGGTCTGGGGTTTGCACACGATTTTGTCTCAGGGCCTCCAGAACCTGGTCTCAGAGGTCTCTCAAGAGTCCGTTTTGGGTGCCCTGAAGCTGGTTTCGGGGCCTCAAGAGTTGGTCTCGAGGGTCTCGGGGCACACTCCAAAATAAGTGCATGGTTTTCGCAGACTTCAAGAATATGGGGGCACACTTTCAAAACATGGCCTCTCCCGAAATGAAATCCTTAATGCACTACTGTCATCGTTCCTTACTGTTTTTTTTTTGCTCAACGTTAGGGACCTACATAGAAGTGTTGAGAATTCTGTTTTGTTTTCATTCAGCGATGTTTGGGCTTACATGAGTTTTGAACATCGCTCTAATTCACACATCGCACATCGCTCTAATTCTGATATTTTCAGTTCCTAACTTTTTGTCCAGTGTAATTTTTTCTCTCGTGGTATCGGCAACCTCTCCATCAGCTGACGAAGCAGGTCGCTGTTCTCTCGCTGCAGGCGAAGAGACCCCTTCCCTGCTCCAATGCCTGGTCTTGGTAGTGCACCAGCTGGCGGAGCAGCTCCAGGTGCTGTGCTTCGCGCTCATGGCCGTGGTCATCATTTGGAACTGGGAGACGCGCCGCAGCGATTACTGGGTCCTCCACCTTGGGGCCATTTCCTCATTACCGGCGCTGGCCGCACGCCCGCGCCCACGCTGGCGAACAGCACGCGGGCCAACCTCCGGGTGGAAGCGTGCCGGCGAGGCGGGAGACGAAGGCAAGGGCGAGGAAGGAGGTGACGGAACTAGTGATGTGGGGGGTGACGGCACTGGCGAGGCGGGGGTGACGGCACTGGCAAGGCAGGAGGCGAAGGCACTGGTAAGGCGGGAGGCGAAGGCACTAGCAAGGCGGGAGGCGAAGGCACTGGCGGCGGTGTTCGTGAGGCGCGAGCCGATGGATAGCTGGGGAGACCATGACGCCGTAGACTGCGCATCGGCTCATCGAACACTGGAGGCATCTACTCCGTCGATATATCGACGGTGTCACGAGTGTGTCGAGGACTGACTGAATCAGAGGGGGCCACCGCTGTTCCAAGGAGCCGCCGCAGGCCCGGGTTGGGCCGTCGCACATAGGCCCTAAAAATGCCTCCACCCGTGGCCAATATTACGAAAATGCAACGTTTTCAAAATCAGTTTTTGAGCACATATGTTGATAGGGAATTCTTCACTGCACTTGAAACAGGCATAGAAAGCACAAACCGTGCGCTGGAAGTCTTTGCAGAGTTGCTTGAAGTAAGCACTCCGGCGCGCCACCTGGGGACCAGGGATCTGCCACGAAAACTACGTACATTTCATCATGCTTAAAATCGACCATATAAGAAAGAAAAGGTCAAAGTATGCCAATAATACTGTTGTGTGAGTCCTTTTCAATGGTTTTTGGTATAAAATAATGCAAAAATAGTTTTTACAACTATTTTATAGACCATTCTCTAAGCATGCTATATATCTCAAAAACTGCTCGATTTACAAATACACAGATTTAAAATACACGGATTTAAAACTTGGCCAGCATCGGCCCAGCATAAAACTACCATCAAACGATTTCCCAGGATGAGCTCTACAAGGGCAAGTCAAAATATATTGCGTCCACTTGCAGCCCCGTGCACCAGATGGCATATAATAACTCAGGTTGTGGCTCCAACCAAGTCGCTGCGGTGCTAACGCAACGCCATGGGTTACCGAATGGAGACATGGATCAGCCCAGAATGCGCAATATGAGTGGACAATCGGAGAACGATGCTATAAGAAATGCCTAGAAGTGCTGAAACTAGTTTATAAAATTTCAAAACACTATAACAGTCTAAATTGTTGTATTGACTGCTGTGTTGACTGTTATCTAAATACCTAGAGGGACTGCCGACAACGAAACATTTATTTCATGAGAAATGTGCCTGCTAGGTATGTCAATTTCGGATTGGGATCCCGCTATTTTCAAAAGGCCGAATCCCGGGATTAAGCCTCTCGTGTTCCCGGGATTCAAACATTTACTATAGTACTTTCAAGCAATGCCGAGACAGCAAAAACGATACCTAACAATCCTGTTTTGCTGCATATCACAAGTTAAACCGTGTATAGTAAATACCAGTCGGACTCTTTCATCCAGGTGAACTCGGTCGCCGTAACCATCGGAGTTACGAGGTGTCCTAGGGATCCAATCCGGAATCGAATTTCCTCGCCGCTCCCACTGTCACGGGCCGACGCAAGATGACGCTCGAGCTACTCAGGTGACCTACGTCCCATAGTTGGCGATACTGCGATATCGTATGTAGTGGAGGGAGGGGGGAGAAAAGGACTGACTTTCACGGACTGATATTTTGATATGCCTTGATGAAACACAAGGGAGGGATAGATTCTACCCCATTCTTCTACTCTGCGCGTTAACACGTGCACTGGAAGGGCCTTGGATACTCCCCAACTATTTTCCCGGGATGATCGGAGAACCGCTTTTTACCAAAACACGGTAATGGGCGACATTTGAGAGAATTTAACAGCGCGTCGAATAGTGAAATAATTTTGAAAATTGGTCGAAATGTTTTAGACTTATAGGCTTCTAAAGTCAGACCTGCATTTTGAAATCGCCACGATCGCGCAGTCGAAACAGTTTGTTTGCATTGGAGACAGAGTACAGACGTCACAGCGCCATATAAACCGTATGATTTGTCAAGATCACCTTACGTGAAGGTCAAGGTCAAAGTTCAAGGTCATATCCGCAATTTCAAACTCATTGGCCCGATGCTTCCGGGCAGCTGATTGACCCGGTCTGACGTATATTATGCTATGACATCATAGTTAAGGTAATCCAGTTGCAAGGTCAAGGTCAAAGGTCAACGTTAAAGATCATGGGTAAAGGCCAATCCTCATTTCCCGCCCAAGGTTTGCTATAGCGTTACTTAAAGTGTGCACTACAGGGAGTGTACCATATTGTGACGTGATAGGTCAATGACTTTGAATGACCTTGACCTCAAAATTGATGGAAAGTTTCTTTGCGACACAACCTCTATGAACCTGGTCCGGCTTTAGTTTACTCCCGGCTTTTTTCCCGCATAACCAGGGCATTTCCCAACAGATCCCAAGCATGGCCAATATTTGACCTTTATGACCCCGTTTGACCTTGACAGTATAGACCTAGGTCAATGAAAATAAGTTATGATGTAGATCACCATAGCCCTCACCCATCCCCTATCGGCGTTTTTTAAGCCTCTTAGTTCCCGATATCTCAGGGGGGCCTACCAGCCCCCATCCTGTGCGCGTTAGTGTCGGACCCTTCTCCAGTGCGGTTGTTAATAATCACTCGAATGCCGATTATAATAGAATATTCCCATGCAGCGAAGGTGTTACATTTATACCAAAAAGCCGGCTCAGAAATAAAAACCAAGCTCAAATACTCATTCCTGATGCCTCCCATTTTGTTATTCAGGGTGACGCTTATGAATTTATGACAGAACAGGATTGCTGTATCGTTGTTTATAGATGACATGTATATTGTTCGCAGTGTTCAAACTACAATTCGACCTCATTTCACGGCGCGTTGACAATATCTGCAAAATATATTACGGGCATCTTGGGCTGGATTGAGCTGCTCCAAATGCCTCTCTTTTCCCTGTCCTGATTACGCCCATGTAAAATAAAACCTATATTTCGATTGCTATTTATGTGCGCTGTTTAATTGTCTGTCAAATGAGCTCTTTTGTCCAAAAATCGGATAGAATTTGCAGTATTGCGAAGGAGCTCTCCACGAAAAGTAATATTGGCCACGGACGGAGGCATTTAGGGCCTATGTGCGTCGCCGCCACTGGTCCGGGTTGGGCCACAGTTACCCAGGCGACTACCGTTGCCGCAGGCCCAGGTGGGGAAGCCGCCGCCGCCAAATAACTTCTCACAATGCGGCGACCGGCAAGTTGCCGCGCAATCTCCAGTAGGCGGCAACTCCATCGGCCATAGCTTACCAAACATACATAGGGGTTGTAGGTCAACATGGTGAAATGGGCAGTTTGCGTCTGTGGTTGATTCACCCAGCATGTCAACCTCAAACTTTGGTTCACATCACTAAAAGCATAGGCGCCGAAAGCGGGGGGGGCATCTCCCTGTTGGCCAACCAGGGGATTTCCCCCAAATTTTTGGTCCATCATCATTAATGCTGTCAGGTACCAAATATGCTCAAAATTGGCCTTCCCCGGTCAGCACCAGCCAGGGTCCGGCCACCCTGTAACAATTCTGTGACAGTACCCTTGACTAGAAGGGGCGCCGATGTGGGGCACCAAGTGACTTCCTGTCACATAGAATTCACAAATGATACCAAAGTTAAGCCTGATACTGCACCAATTTGTAGCTGATATTTTCTAAGGTATCAAAGTCTGAATCCCAATAGCATGGCAAAATGATCAGCAACAGGAAACTCCTTTAGTTACTTTTTAGTTACCTCAGGAAACCCAGTTTCTTTTTTGGTAAATGAGCAATGCCACCAACAAAGCTACACCATCTTATTATGGTGAATAAGCATTATTGCGTGTAGGTATATTTTAAAAACAGGGATAATCTGTACTTATCCTGTATTTCACTTGGAACCACCTTGAAGCCAACCTCTTAATGACAAGAAAAGCCTGACCTGGCCTGAAAAGTAGATATAGCCCAGTCTGCAAAGTATGGCAGCAGACCAGACGAGTCGCACCAGCCATCTAAAATTCTCGCACCGCCAGCCACCAAAAATTCACACCAATCTGCCATATACCAGGGAGAAAAATGCACCCATTCCTACCCACACGATGCAATGCTACCTCTCTTATTAGTTAGTTGAGGACTTTTTATAAGGCCCCATCCTATGTCTTTATAACCATATATCCATTATTTTTTTGGTTTTCAGTGTCACCTTCTTTACACCAGTCTCACAAATTCGCACCAATCGCTCCTGTCTCCAAGGGCACTCACACTGACGAGATCTCATCGAAAATGCCATACTTTGCACACTAGGATATACATAGCTCTATTCCAATAATAAACAGTGGCTGGGGGGATCCGGACGCGCGGTAGACAGCGCGCAGCTGCGCGGGGGCGTAAGTCGGCGCGCAGCGCCTTTAGGAGGGATCCATCGGCGCACAGCTAAGTTGTGGCGGAAGTAGTGTCGTAACTCGCCGTCTTACGCGCTAACTTTCCGCGTCTTCTCAACAGCGCGGAAGCCTGCATGACCCTTTTAAAGTACCAAAAATATGTTGGAAATGTCAGTGAATCCAAGTTATATGACTTGCGTTCGACAAACATGTATTTATAATAATAATCGAGGCCCACAAACTCCCAGCATCTCACTGGGAAATCCTCAGAGGAGACACAGGCGAAGAGAAACGTAGATCACTGCAGCTGTGCCCGTGGACCACCAGCCGTAATGCTAACTGCCCTCCAATAAACCTTGTTGTTCGCCCCAGCACGTATCTCACATTTCGTACCACTCACCGTCCCCGAGCGGCCTCGTCGAGGCTGGCATGGAACGCCAGCGATAACCCAGTTCACCCTGAGAACTGTGAGCGTGAGGATTCTTTAATATCTGGTGCTGTGTCAAAGGCAGAAAGAAAAGGAAAACAGGGTCAAATTCATAGGCGGATCCAGGATTGCTGATCGGGGGGGCAACTTCCGGGGAGGCGCCACCCGGACCAGGGGGCGCCACTTTTGACCCGCAAAACATATCAGGTGGGCGCAAAATCCTCGCGGTGTGCGCCGATTTTCGCAACCTGGAGGTGGGACGGGTGGGGAGCAGCTTGTCAGGGGGCGCCATCGACCTTTGGGGGCGCGTGACCATTTCAGGGGGCGCCGAGGGCAGATCGGGGGGGGCACCTGCTACCTTTTGCCCCCTCGGGATCCACGTATGGTCAAATTTTCCTGCATTTTGAAAAATCAAAGGTTACTGATTTTATGAAGGACTTTAAGGACGTCGATGACGACAAGCGACTTGATGTAAAACCAGTAAAGCAAAAGACAAAGACGTGGGAAGATATAGCTAAGGCCTTCAACCTTGACACCCGTGTCCATATCAGGTCACCAAAGCACTTGCAGCATCTTTGGCGTGACTTGAAGACCACTGTAAACAAGATCAGTCTCAGCATACGCATGACAGGCTAATGTCAGGCGGTGGACCCCGCCGGAGCCGATAGATGATAACAGATAACAGGGGCAATTTCCCGTTGTGCCCACTCCCTCCCCTGAATCCGACAGTGAGCAGTACTTGGCCACGTTTGAGAAAATGTACCTAACAGCTGTTTGATTCCTGAATAAATTTTAACTGAATTGCGCTGAACTCGCCGAGCCAGGCTTCTTGGGTCCTGCCCGGTTCATCTCTCCCCCAGTCAGGGGCGTAGCCAGGATTTCACTCAGGGGGGCGGGCGGCGCCCCGAAAAGGGCCCCTGCGACAGCGCCAAAAGGATCCTGATGGGTAAAAAGGGCCCTGCTTGTTACAGAATAGAGTGCTGAAGAAGGATTAAGAGGGTCCTGTCTTGTAGGAAATTTCAAATTTGGTCACAGCATAATGCGGGCGAACCGCGCTACGCGCAGCCCGTGTCCTCAGGGGGCCCTCAGGGGGAGGGCGGCTGTCCTTCCCCCCCCTTGGCTACGCCTCTGCCCCCAGTGCTCTGACTAATCCAATGGCACCATAGTACAACGAGGCAAAAGTGTGTTGCGTGAAGCCCCTGTCCTGCCCAGATAAATTGGCTTGAGGTAGGCTTAACATAAAAACGTATTCGAAGTAAGCCAAACCATATCGTTTTCACACGCATGCCTCCGTTATGTGAAAATCCCACCTACAAATTCCCGTTTACGGTTAAGTCTTTTCCCCTTATCCGATCCGAGCACTTTTATCATCACCTCACCTCCCAGCGCGGGGCCGTGTCTTCCCCTCATCCCCTCATCCCCACAGTCGGCCAGGAAATCTGACACCATTCAGCAGTCAGCAGGCTGTAACCCATGATGTGAGTTTACAACGGCCAGAAAAGCAACGTATTCAATGTGAATTTCAGCCTTAGCGTCCATCTACTACGGTCGCCAGCGGCATTCACCACATCCTCGGATTGCCCTCGATGCACCGCGCTAACTTGCGCCGCCGCGGAGCTCCGCGCGATCGCTCTCTCCCTAACATTCCTCCAAATTGCTTACGCGCAAAGTTCCGCCCAAATCAGCGCGGGCGTAGGGAGAGCGCGGGCGGAAGCTACGCGCAACTGGATCCCCCCAGCCATTGTTTTGTATCGCTAGTTGCATAGAACATATACCCAAGCAAACCTGAGAAACCAAGGTAAATCATAATTTTCCAGTTGGGCCCACTTCAAGGTCAAAAGTGCTTACAGTAAAAAACCCCATACCTTACATTAACGGACGTCACCCCACCACTTGGGGAGATGCTCTGACTGGCAATAGCAGGGGAGAACGTGGAGTGGGACAAAAATTCAAAGCAAATTGTCCGTCTTCAAATGATACTATTGAAAAAATTCACCCAAAAATTTATCAAGTCCCAAAATTTGAGTGGATCCACACCAGTGTGCAAAGTATGGCATTTTCGACGAGATCTCGTCGGTGCGAGTGCCCTTGGAGACAGGAGCAAGTGGTGCGAATTTTATCAACCTGGTGCGAATTTGTGAGACTGGTGCAAGGAAGGTGACACTGAAAACCAAACAAATAATGACTGAATGGCTATAAAGACACAGGAGGGGGCCTTAGAAAAAATCCTTAACTAACTAATAAGAGAGACAGTATTGCATTGTGTGGGTAGGAATGGGCGCGTTTTTTTCCCTGGTAATACGACAGGTTGGTGCGAATTTTTGGTGGCTGGCGGTGCGAGAACTTTAGATGGCTGGTGCGGCTCGTCTGGCTTGCTGCCATACTTTACAGACTGGGATCCACACATGACATTGATTGTAATGAGGATGCAAAAAACCTACATCATTCAACCCCAAAAATTTGGCATAATATCTCCCCTGATTCACATGTAGGGATTCCTCTGCCTGTCACCCTTATTTAGGACACCCCTGCTTGGCCTGTACAATCGGCGCTTGTCCGCAAATCAACTGTTGGGAACTCTTCTCTTTGCCTAACCACATAAAATGACTTTTTGACAAGTTAAATTGCAGACCAGAAACTACGCCGAAATCTTGAATGATTTTTAGTGCTTCGTTGCCTGAATTTATATCTTCTGAAAAAGGGTCGTGTCATCAATATACTCAGATATCTTAACCTCTTGCCCAGATATTACAATTCTCTTAATAGATGGTGTGTTGCGGATTTTAATGGCGAGTATTTCAACCACTAGACAAAATAGCAATGCTGAGGCCGGACACCCTTGTTGGAAACCCCTTGAAGGCTTGAACCATTCGGATATATAACCGTCATTGAGGTTCTTTCTAGCTTAGGGGGCCCAAAGCAGCGAAGGATCTAAGGCCAAGCCAGCAAGCTCCTGTATAATACCCTCTCACGGTCCCAGAACAGTCCAGTCGCAACCTGAAAATTTTCCTCTCAGAAAGCTCAAAATTATCTCAGAGGGCCCAGGACCTGTTGAGGGGGCCCTTTACCAATAAAGGGGCCCCAAAAAGCTCAATAGGCTTCAGTGGCGACATATAGGTTTAAAGTTCAGTGTGAGGGCCTGGTTATCTAAAGCGGTCCCAGATCAGCTGAGGGGACTCGACATAAACTCAGGGAAGCCACCAAAAGCTCAGGGGCAACAGGCCCGCAGAGACTCTGCGGCTTAGGCTCAGGTTAGCGTCAATCGGGTATTTCAGTATGGAGCCATTAGCCAAGACAACTGTGATAAGTGGAGGTGGTGGATACGACACCTCAGTCTTCGCCATGACCAAAGATAACTGTATGTATTATTTGCTCATCGTGCTTCAGTTAGTGTCAGTGGGTGCTTTCAGCATTTTCTACCAAGGCACCAGTCGTTAGCTGGCCCGAAATATGTTTGATGGTAAACGTGAACATGTCCTCACTAAGAGGAAGCTTTCATGAAAATAAGCATGTAGAAATCGTTTTTTAAACGCGTTTTTTCTTTGACACTGGCCGCCTTTTGGGTGGTAAATTGGCGCCCCCAGAGCAGGCCCCCCTCCTTAACGAAATCCTAGATCTGTCACTGAGCGCCGCATAGGTGCTTCAGTTAGCAACCAGACTTGTTGAGTCGCGACTCAGAGTCGGAGTCGGCTCAGAGTCGACTCAAATTTTGCTCGAGTCAGAGTTGAGTCGAATCAACTTCATGTTTGGCTTGAATCGGAGTCGACTCAACTGGACAACCAGTTCATATCATCATCAGATATCAGTTTATCAGATATCAGTCCTAACTGGACAACCAGTTGAGTCGAGTCAGAATCGGAGTCAGCCTCCATGCTGTGAGTCAAGAGTTTAGTCGACTCAACAGTATTTTCTTAACATAAGTGATCACATGACTGACATTTTAGAAATTTTCACATCTAATTTTGAAGGATTTCATATTGCTATTTGGTAATAGCATGTAATTCATTATTCTCATATCCACACTAGACCCATGCCTGGATCAGTTGTTAGCAACACAAGTTATGTAAAATATAGTTTAAAAAGCACACACATTTGATAGTTTTTTTCGTTTAATCCTAGCAATGGCATGCAGAATCATACAGAAAAATGTGTGATTAGGCACAAAATCAGACTTTTTCAACTTTGAAAATGCACACCATCCAAAATCCTACGCTCATTCTCATGCAAAAGGTAATACACTCTTAGAAACCATATCTTTATTTTCTATTTTCTTCCTTCCTTTGGCTAAAACACCAAAAAAAAAACACATATCAGCATCAGAAAGAGGGTACCAGAAAATCTTATTTTGCACATAAGCCTTGAAATGGGTCGAAACGAAAACTAAAAGCTTCAATTATCTGCTTATTTCAAAGAACTATCTTGATTTGTCGTGGTTTGAGAACACCCACTGGTAGATAATAAAAACTGCCTATTTACGGAAAATGGATATCAGTCCTACCTCCGGCGTAGCCTGAGTAATTTCAAACTGTGAAACTGATAAACTGAAAAATATACAACAATCCTCTCACTCACAAACAGCCCAAACCACCGCCCGCACTTCAAATTATGATGATGCCGATTATTTTTATTTAATCACTCTCATACTGCTGCCCCCGCGCGCGCCACATTAGTAACAAACCGATCATGGTGCGCAACAAAATGCTGAGTAGTAGCCGTGCTATTCTGCCGAGCAGAACACATAAAAGTATGCCGCACGCATGCGCAAAGAGGTATCTTGAAGTCATGATACATTACTGCGCATGCGTGCGGCATAATATTTTGCCTTCTGCCGGCAGAATAAAACAATGACACGGCTGGTCATTTAGGCTTTAGTACCCCGAAGGCATGATTACCTTAACATGAACCTGCAGATTTTTCTTACGCCTTTTTAGTCACGTGATTTTAAAGTGCTATCCATCGTCAGGTTTGCGCTATCTGAGGCTAGGTTCGTAATGTCTTTAATGCGCCATCCGTAACGTTTACGTGTTTACTACAGCATTTTCGGGAGGACAAGGCGAGTATTCGTCATTGTTTTTGGTTTTGGTGAGGTGCTGGATAGGGGCAGTCCACAGTGTAGTATTTATTTCTAATTTAAGTTCGTCACGGGATTGTTCACAATGTTCTGGGGCAGGGATTGCCTCTCAAAATATCATATGTTCAAACATCGATTCCTGTTTTTTGCAGTTGAAACGTCGCTTATTGCTTCAATTATGACTGCTCATGAAGGACATGCCTTTAAAATGCAAAGCCATCAGGCCCCTCCCTCATACTCACCTGTTCGTGATTAGCATCTTTCTTCATTCCTAAGCAGCAATAATTTCTGTCACGAATTAATGCATTGAAATTGGCATATTATTAAAGGAAATGTGCAGTTAGATTAACGCCATGAATAAATATACTGGATTTTGCATACTATTGAAGGAAATGAGCATTTTTTCCTGTGCATATTTTGCCATTATTCTGAGTCGGAATCGACTCCGACTCAATGCTGATTTGAGTCGGAATCGATTCGGCTTACTTCTGAATTTGGCCTGAGTCGAGTCGGCTCACCATTTTCAACTCAGCGAGTCGAGTCAGAATCAGAGTCAGCCATTTAGCTGTGAGTTAGATTTGAGTCGACTCAAAAAATTTGAGACATCAACAAGTCTGTTAGTAACCGTTGCGCTTAAACTCATATCTACCGAATATTTTGCCCATTGGGCGCCTGCTTAACTTGGGGAGTGGTGATTAGTTTCCTGTAATTGTAATAAACTTTATGTAGGCTCCCACCTATGTTAGAGCGGCACAATGCGGCTCGCTTTTCAGTCTGCCCGCGTGTGGTCGACACCGTGACGTGTGGTCTGGCTACAGCACACAATGACATCGCGTGCCCCAGCCCGCCGCCGCATCTTTATTGCTTAGTTATGGGATGCGCCGGGCTGGCGTGTGGTTTGATTGGCTGGGCGGTATCCCCTGTACAAGAGGTCGTCAGTGCATCAGTTAACGATGGGATAGGTCGCTGAAGTGTCATCTAGCGGGAGAAGTACAAACCATCAGTCATGCTTAATGACTATAGGTGTCAGTGTATTCGCCTCTGGTTTAAGCATTCGCCTCCGTCACTGGTGGCGCGGCATCATCACGCTGATATGCCAAAAAGACAATTTTTATGAATAAAAATTAGATTCCTCTATTTGGGATTCAGTTTTATCCTCTTTTGATTGATACACGTGATTAACCGCATACCTTACGATCGCGCCTTGAGAAAAACCCTATACCAAATATGGCTCCTGTCCAGTCGCTACTGCAGCATAGCGCCGATAGTGGAAATACCGTAGCAATATAATGCAAACATATTTTCATAACTACACACTTAACAAGCTGCGCCCATCTGCTTCTAGTTCCAAAAACCGCATACATACGCGCACACACATACATTACCCGACACCGCGGACGAGCACACACCACTACGGAGCCCCTAGAAGCCGGCGACGCGAGAGGCTGCTCGCGACTTATCATCGATGCCCTTATTTACACTTAGAAGACTTTATAATGAAGAGTGGAAGTTTGACGTTTTGTACTGGGCTTATATTTATGGCAAGCCCGCAAATAAGGGACGATACCAGCCGTTTAATTTGCTAGTTTTTACGCGATCATAGCAGTTAACGTACACATTAAGAATTTACAGTGCCTTGCTGTACACAAGGCTGATGAATCCTTTGGAAACATATCACGATTCCTCTTTTTCGAGGTACAAACAAATATTCTGTAAACATAAGCAGCACTTTAAGTATGCACACTGTTGTGCCATGCCTTCAAAAATATAGGCCCTCTATCGCTCGCGAACACCGCGGTATTCAGCCGTGGAAATGCACGTTGGACCAGCCGCTACCCCAACGTGCTTGGAAACGCCAGCGTGTTATCGGCAAGGGCGGATAAAGCCTGAAGAACAAAACATGCTGAAATACTGTACGCCCAGCGTCCTGCGCCTTGGACGACGAAACAGCAAACAAAAATGTAGCCTAAAGCAGGAGTCGGCACTTACACGGCAGTTCTCATCTTACCAGAAACGAGGCCTGTACTCGCCTTGGTCCATTCACCCATCTCCACTGTTGTCGCCAACACGGCTTCACGCGCCACCTGGTGGCCGCGGCGTTACAGCGACCGAAGACCGGGCCAAGCTAGCAGAGGCAGACTCAGCGTCCGCCCGTGGGGCGGCTCCCGGCGCTGTCACCGATACAGCCTGCGAGACGACCGCCAGCGGAGCAGATGCAGGAGCCGAACCAGACGTCATCCGATCTTCCATCGCCTCGACGGCGGAAAACAGACCAGCTCCATTAGGAGTAGCTTCCACCGATCCAAATGGCTGACGTGGCACCGCTCCTGCCCCCACCGCCGGCTCAGTGGAAACCGACCGGGAGCCTTGCAACCAGCGGGCTGCTGGGAACGTCCGGCCGGTCGACCCTGACCCAGGCGCGGCCGCAGAGGCGCGGCTCGGCAACCGTCCACTGCCGGAGGGCGCTCCGGCCATCGGGTCAGCGGGGCGGGGAGGGGCTCCGGCTGCACGTCTGACAGGGTACTTTCCAGCGGAGGGAACCATACCCATGAGCGCGTCCAGCTGCTTTAGTGAATGGATACGTGTTGGCGCCGACTCCGGCGTCAGCTTGAACGCCGGAATTCCTGAGTTTGTGAACGCAGTCCAGATATTTCCTTCTCGACGTAACTTGGGAAGGGCAGCAAATATCCCTTGCTTCGCCTTCGTCAGTGACTCCCTCACAAAGAGGGCAGGGCCGTCGGTTTTTTGCTGGCGCATCCGGTCTTCATAGATAGCATTCCTCAGATTCCGATTGGTGAATGCGCAGATGACTTTACGGTCACCCTGAAGCCGATGAATTGCGCTGAAATCATGTTTGGTCATTGATTTCTCAGGAAAACGTTCTTTCAGCAAACCGATCGTCGTTGCTTCGATATTCTCACCAGGCCTCCTTCGCCCCAGGCTATCACTTTCTATGATCAGTTTGCTTTGCCGAGAGTGCCGCTCTAACTCTTCTAACTGCTCAGCCTGGTCCATAAGCACCTTTTCATTGCTCTGTAACTTTTTCTCCAGCTGATCAATACGTAAGTCCCTGTCGAAAATACCACTCTCCAAAATCTCGATCTGGTTGTTGAAACCAGACAGTTTTAGCTCCATTTTCTCCCGCAGCATTTTCTCCCACAGCAAAGCTCCATTGCACTCTCGATGGAATTTTCCACTACGGTCTTGATCTCGCCAAGAAATTCGGAGCTCACATCTCTCTGCGCAGCATCACCCTCAGTACGGATTCTCTTGTGCTCCAGCGACTTTATCATTTCGCCCATAGACCGTTGGCGCTTTTTCTCGGTCCGTTGTTTTGGCGTTACCGTCTCCTCGGCGTCACTAAATTCCGAAGTTGACTCCTGGTGATCTCTCCTGTACGGCATAATTCCACTAATCTGATCGCCCTATAAACATAGCCACACAAAATTTCACCCGGATTTGAATACGCTTTCACGGGTTGCCATCCCGAGGCCGCAAGCCACTGTCCTCTCACAATCAGCCCGCCCTCTCACTGCTCGGCACGCGGCTGCGGAGCACCGACCTGCACGACCTCTCGCCACCGGCGCCTGGGACTGACTGCCAAAAAGATGATTAGGTAAAGCTAATCTGCCTCGAGCCGGTGCTGAATGCAGGCCAATGGTTGGGTGGGGTGGGGAAACGGGGCTCAGAATAATGAAAAGTATATGACTTGGTGAAAATAGGCGATATCGCGGACTTTAGGGGTAAATATTTTTTGCTCCCCTCCCTCCCCTGGGATGCCCCATTGCATGGATCCCGCCACTGGGGGGAGGAGCGGGAGGGACTGTTCAACGTCCCATACTGTTGAGAGTGGGGACTGAGTATCGTGATGGCGAATAACAATAAGCAGGCCACCCGCAAACACACCAATTTCTTTGCGAGACCTGGTTGCGGATCCAGTTTGGACTCAGCGGACTCAGGGGGCCTTTCACCACCTCAGCATCCTCAAGACTAGCTGAGCATAACTCATGTCACATGTGCGCCACTAACTGTATCAGCTGATCCCATAAACAGAGCCCAGCGCAACCAATGTCAGGTGTGCGTCACTTATGTATTCTGATATTTAGGCGCCATTTGTAATCACTGGAATGTCTATGGCTGGCATCATTGAATAAGCATGTCCTCGAGTAATACTGTTTTTATATAAATGCTGCTCAGCTATGAAGCCAGCCACAAGACACCGATAATGATTTGTGAGATACTGCAAGCTTCTGCTGCGGTGAGGACTGCTTCTGGCGCGAGTTTCTCCCACAATGACATCTACCGAGCTTCCGTGCCTGTGGCCCGACTGCGGCTATAAAACCCCTGTTCTTCAGGGGCCTGTCGGCATCCAACTGCTCCAAATGCAACAAAAGGCTGTCCACAGCCTGGCCCCAGCACCTCATCGCCAGCCCCGGGCCAAACTGCCTCATTTGGAGACCAGTGAAGATGGCACGGTCACAAAAACCGCTATGGGCATCTTCCGGCAGCGACTGGTCTCCTTCAGGCGCAGTCTGGGCACCGCAGCCCCCCCGGATACGCTGCCGGATACTGTTCTGCAGTCCCTGCCCCCTTCTGCGTACAAGCTGCTGTCTGCGCGGTACGGTGAGGACTACACAGACTGAGGCTGAACTGCCCACCAGCCTAGAGGCGCTCCTAGTCTGACCCGAAAGCAGACTATCCTGTGTCCTCCAGCTTCATAAAATGAAACAGGAGCAGGGCCAGTCAGTGGCCCACTTCTCTGCCAGTGTCCGAGCTGCCACAAGGCGGCGTCAGTTTAAGGCTATCTGCTCCTGCCAGGCTCAGGTCAGCTACGAGGATGACATGGTGCTATACCAACTTCTCTCTGGCCTCAGCGACATGGAGGCTCAGGCTGACTGCCTCGTCCGGACCGACCTCAGCCTCGCTGTAGCTGAGCAATGCGCTGTGGACCGAGAGATGGCTAAGCGCAGCCAGGATTTTCTATATTTCCAGGTTCATGTTGCAATGTTTTACCTGTGACTTCTGAGAGTTCATCTGGGGCTACTTAAACAGTTTTTGGACTTGGATCAATAACTTTGCAGGAAATGACGATACATGTTATATTTTGATACCATTACGTTTTGATTGCTATTGAGAGTCGGGTGATATGCATATTGACTATGCTAGGTTGAAAAGTGACATTGACCTGAGCTGAGGTCAGGTTATTTGTGTTTTGACCTAGCATAGTCATTTTATACATCATTCGATTCGCCGTGCCGAGAGGAAGCGAATGGTGCCCAAACATGGTTCCAACTCAACTCTGGCAAACGCTGGAGCCCAAAAACACTGCCCTAACATGCAATCTTCTTTGACCTGTCATGGCCTCAATATTGACTTGAGCCAAAAGGTGACTGATGTAGTTTCGTCTTGAATTTGTATGAGCTATCCAACATCGTTCACGTTTTTTCGCTATTCCGCAGAGGAGCCGAGTTCGAGGGGGTGTTTAACCCCCCCCACTCCAGGCGAGTGTCTCGGAGGCCCACCGGTGCGGGTGTTAAACTAGAGAAGCCTCTGAACTAGTATGACCGACTGTTAACGCAGGGCTCTCTATTGCCAGCGGGGCCCGCTCTGATCAGCTTGGCCCTCTACAGAGGCGTAACCAGGGGGAGGCGGCTGGTGCGGTGGCCCACGTCAGAGCCTGGAGGTTCCTCTCGAGGGTGCGCTGACCCTACCGCTCCGTACTCTGTGGACCGTCATGGAACTTCATATCAGACAGGGTCCTCTCAAGCTCTCTTAGAAAATCCCGTTCTGTGACAAGCGAAGCCCATTTGACCATCGAAACCCTCTAAAAAAGAGCGTCCTCTGAACCGCTGTGGTGGTCCCCAGGACCCTCTCTCAACAGAAGTGTCCTGTTTGGTAAGGCGGCTCTCTTTAAAGGGAGATACGCGAAAAAATTTTCATTGGCTATATGAAAAGGTTACAAAAAGTTGTTTCAGAAGTCCTATTCTCATTTTTGCGAATTCCGCCTGCAAATGCCTTAAAATTGCTCCAAAGTCAACATTTCTAGACGACTTTACCGGTACACCTCATATCGATGTATATGACGTACACACGGCTAAGGCTATCAATTTCTCTAAGAATTAGGTCATATCTATCCTAAAGAGTGATGTAGAACTTTGGACTACTACAGAAAAAAATTACTTTAGAAAAACAACATTCCAAAACTCTTTTGAAACAGAAATATAGGGCTTAAAAGAAATCACAATTAACCAATCAGAAGCCTAGGAATTCTCATACCGGGGTCACGTGACCTATCTGACGCAAAAGTTTTGTCATCCTGGGGCTGAAGCAGAAAATGACTCAAGACCCGCGGTACGAAACCGCTGAAGACTTGAGTAATTATGTTTTTTTTTACGTTTTTAGGGCAATCTAATTCATTTTGTAGTTTTTAAAAGCTTTTTAAAATTAATTCAAATACAAATACAGGAGAACAGACATTTGTATTATAAAAAAACATTACTTTTTAACTTTAAATAGTTTTCGAAAAGTAAGTGATGGGTATGGGCATGGGTAAGTGATGGGCATTTTATCGAAACTGTTAACCTATTTCAATAATAAGTGAGTGGCCTCCCAAAATTTTGCCGAAGATACAAAAATAATTGGTAGTTTCGTTATCAAGATTTTTCCAAGAGCAAGAACCCACAATAATAATTTTTTCGCGTATCTCCCTTTAACCGATAAAGGTATTATGGCTAGCAGAGCCCACTGCGGCTCACAGGGTCAGCTATGATCGTCAGGTCCCTGTATGACCAGCTGGGTCATCTTTAAGTGGGAAGGCCATTGTGGCTAGCAGGGACATGTTTTGTCCAGAGCGCCCGCTCTGACTATCAGGACCCTCTTTCACAACAAGTACGATAGCCTTCAAACTAGTTGGACAAACTGTTTTCCGCGGAGCTCTCTATCGTCATCAGGACCCTCTCTGGTTAGCTGGGTACCCTACAGAGGCTTAGCCAACGAGAGGCTCTTATGGCGACGGCGCCCTGAAGGCCCCGTCGAGGACGCACTGCGCAGCTGCACAGTTCTCTGTGGCCCGCCGTGGAACCTCATGTCAGACAGGGCACTCTGAGCCCTCTCCAGCACTCGGTTCTTTGACAAGCTGGGGGAATCTTTTGACCATCGGAACCCTCGGAAAAAGAGGGTTCTCTGAACCACTGTAGCCCCAGAGTTCTCTGTTGACAGGAGGACCCACTCTGCTCAGTTGGGCCGTCTACAACCGATAAAGTCACTATAGCCACCAAGGCTCTTTGGTCAGCAGGGCTCAGTGAGGCTCGCAGGACCATCTATAGCTAGCAGGGCGCTGTCTGAACATCTGAGCCCTGTTTATGTGAGAAAGCGATAGGAGCAAGCAGGGACGTTTTTAGGCTGGAGGGCCCACTCTATCAAGGCCCTCGTTGACAGAGGAGCCTTTGAACGAGTAATATCGAAAGGACTCTATGTCGTCCGCAGTGCCCTTCTTGTCAGCTGAGTCCTCTAAAGGCGATACTGAGGGCCCTTTTGGCCATCAAAGTTCACCACAGACCTCTGTAGCTTGTAAGGTTCTTTGAAACTGTAGAAAATTTTGACCTGAAAAAATATTTTAAGGTAAAAATTCCCTCTATAACCCATTTCACCTACAGCCTTCAGGGTCCATTGTAACCCACAGGGCCCTCACGAACAAGCAGAACCAGCTGGACCCTCATTTTAAGGGACAAGGCTGCCGTGTTTAGCATGGCCCTTCGTAGCCAGCAGGGCCTCCTGGGCTACGAGAAGAATATATGTAACTATTGGCAGCTTTGAAGCCAGTTGAACCCATAATTGACTGCAGACTCCGCTATCAATGGAGGGGCCCTTTGACACCTGGACACTTGTAAGCAGATTCGGGGCTTCCTGGTGGCCCTTAGTGTACTATCCATGTATCCTGGTAGATGCCATGGTGTACTACCACTCCGTACGGGTCAAACACAAGGTTGCCTGAGGTCTGCAGATGTCCGAGGGCCATCCTTCTGAGGTCGAGTTCGCTAAGGGGAAAGTGAGGTGAGCGTGCGCTTTGCACGATGGGCTGCCGCTGTAGGTGCATAATCAATACTGATGGCCGGCGCCAGACATCGAACATTTTGAGTTGTTAATTGGCCCGTATTCTCGAATCCTGGATGCATGATACAGCAAACGCATACTTAGTGATTATATATTCGAGCACAGCCTTTCCTCAGGATTTTCACCAAGTGTATTGATTGGAGAATTTCTTGATCATGTTATGAAATGAGACCCGAAATCTCAGAATAATCGCTGTGGTTTTGCTTTATTACGCATCTGGGATTTGAGGAGATATGCTAATTAACAACTTTTCTACGCACAAACATGCTCCTTGGTGTGCACTCCGAAATCTATGTACCTACCTTTGAAACAAGTTTCTCCCGAAGAGAAACAAATACTTAAGGCCTTTTTGGCTTTCCGAGCATGAGGCATGAGACCTTGCACATTAAGCAATGTGCAAGGTACAGAAATGGCTTGTCATGGCGTAGTTGAGATATTCTAGTTGTATTCTGGTTTAAAGCGACTTTTTAGATTAGCTAACGCAAATAGTACACTCGAGGTTTTTTATTTTTTATCAACGATATTTTTTAGTCCTTTTGACGCTGTCGAAGGGGCCCTTTTCGGGGCGCTATCCCCCCCTGAGCGAAATCCTGGCATCGCCCCTGTCTATATCTGAGACCTTGTACCTGACCTTGTACCACGTCAGGATCCCACTTCCCTCACATAACCTAACTGAATACCGTGCAATCTGCTCTGACCCTGAGCCTCCGGCAGTGGCCTGGTTCACCTTTGACCCGCTGGGCCTGCACCGGGACGTGGTGCTGAGTGACGACAACACTAGCGCCACCTGTAATACGTTCGAGAGTCGCGTTGTGCTGGCGACGGTGGGGTTCTCCCGCGGCCTTCACTTCTGGGAGTTCTCCGTGGACAAGTTTGAGGGCAACGCCGATCCTGCCTTCGGCATGGCCCGCTCGGGAGTGGGACGCGACGGCATGCTTGGTGAGTTCACGCTGTGCAGTGGTGGTGCCAGTGGCGGATCCAAGGTTTCCGGCGAGAGGGGGCGTCGCTCCGGTCAGGGGTGCTACTTAGGTCTGCAGGAGGTAAATTGGCCTAGAAGCGCCACTGCTTAAGGCGTGAACCATCAGAAAGGCATCAAATTGCATCGTGGGGGCGCCAATCCTTGGGGGAAGCGACGTTTCAAAGGGGCAATGAGTAGGCGCTCGCGGGGGGTGGCACGCGACCCTTTACCTCCACCTGGATCCACCTTTGTCAATGGCTTGCCTTTTTGCTGAAATGCCGAGAAAGTCGGAGATCTAGGGCGTTAGATGCGACTTCGGACATTTTGGTTTTAACTTTATTTGAAACCGGTATGTGGGAAATGTAACAAGAACCCAGAACCGCCAAGCTCTTGTTCCTAAAGTAGGAAGTTCCTTGACAGCAAGATGTCGACTGTCCCCCCACACACTTTTAAGTTTGCAAAGTGCAGGCGTCTTGGTCTCACCTTTGCCAGCAGATAGAGATAGACATTCCAACTCCTTGGCTAGCGGAAATGTACTGAGAATAGGTATCCAAACCTGCCTTGCCTCTGGTCATCTTGCTGATGTTACAATAATAAAACCATGGTACACAACAAAATCACCGATGATGATGCCGTGCGTGGGGCACTGAGTATGGTCGTCACCCAACCAGCCCCAACCCCTTACTCTATTACCTTGCTTCTGCGATACACATCTTCAAGATGCCTGTGATATACACCTTCTTCACCGCGAGGTTCAAATCCACAACCGAAACAACTATGTGGACGAGCCCGGCGCACTATGTGTCAGCCGGGCTCCACCGGCTGCCAACGCCTTCGAACGGGATGCGAACGGATTCACTTTTTATAAATTTTGAGCAAGTTGTTCCCAGTACGGCTGTTGGAGTCGGAGTCTCACTAAAGTCATCAAGGAACTTGTCACGGAGACCCCGCCCCACCACCCAATGAAGGGTTAATTTAGAAGCCAACGTTTAATGTCCCACAAATCACAGGGACTGCCGCCCGCTCAGGTCACCCTCTCACTAGTCAGTTGCCAGGTGACCTACGTCGGGTAAACTATTGAGCGCCGGAGAGTCGCAGGGAGATCCCAGGGAGATCCCAAGCCTGGACATGCGCTGCCACTGCATGTTTCTGAGCAGCGGGTCGGAGCCCAACGCTCTACCAACTGAGCTACCGGGGCGGCTCAGTTGGTGTAACGTTCGGACCTCAACTTAACAAGATTCCGGGTTCCCGGGGCCCGACGATCCCCGAAATCTTCCTCGGCTCCTGATTCGTTTAGACTGGCTGAAAGCAGGTTTTTGCTAGTGGTAGCGGCATTCAACATACTGAAGCAGGATTATATATTTCTGCTATGTTCAAATAGTCTACGGCTCAAATAGTGCACATTTTAATTAGAACAAAGATTTATAGCCAGAACGTCCCAATCCATCTAAATGTTTAATGATCAATAGTCTACAAAGTGGAAAAATAAATAGCTCAAAAGTACCTAAAAAATGGTTCAGTAAAGGAAGAATTAAATATGTACACAATCCCTGGCAGCTTGAGATCTTCCCAAACTATGTTGGCACGTACGGACTTGTTCTGACCTCTGGGCAGAATGCAGCGGTGCTGCTGAAGAGGTACCTACCACCATGCGGCAGTAGTGGCGCCACCTCCCTTCAGTCGGTATAGCGGCGCTGCAATGCGTGGCTATCATTCACAAAGCGACAGTAGCGCAATCAAGGGGGTCAGGGGCCATCCCCCCGAAGGTTTTAGAATTTTTGGGGGCACACTCTGAAGAAAAAGATAGATACATGTATCAAAAACAAAAACATATGGTGCTATAATAGAAATAATGAAACAGAGGGGGCACACCTTGATCGATAACACTGGTCAACAGCCAAAATCGATCCGGTACGTGAGCATATGTTTCTACCTATTTCGGTACCCCTGATTTCAAATTTAGTGACCATTTTTGCTATCGGACCTGATTTCTTCCCCACATCATACCTGGTGTATAGCTCCTTCACTTTCCACACATAGTCATGAGCCTAGCCTTTTGTGGAAAAATTTACATCAAGGATGTTGACAACCCGGATTATCTGCACCCAGACAATGCAGCTTATCTATGCATGCGAATTTATTGCAACGGAAGACTACCTCGCATAGGTGCATGCACATTGTACATTGAACAAGGCTTGCGCTCGGTCGCACAAGCTCGCCGGTATTGTAGACCGAGTGTTGACATTGCAACATTATATGATGAGGATTTTATGTCAGACTCACCACCCTTGA
Organism: Lepas anatifera; assembly: GCA_034440635.1. Taxonomy (NCBI): domain Eukaryota; kingdom Metazoa; phylum Arthropoda; class Thecostraca; family Lepadidae; genus Lepas; species Lepas anatifera. Next base: position 76,396 of record JAOTON010000144.1, read on the forward strand.
AGGTCAGTTCAGGTAAAACGTCACAGGTCAAGGTCATACCACCATTTCAAGTTCATTGATTAATGCCTTGGGTCGGATGACGTCGCCTAATATGACGTATATTATGTTATGACGTCATAAGCTAGGTCACTCAATCTTGAGCTCAAGGTCGCAGGCTCAAGTCAAAGGTCATAGGTCAAGGTAAAACCTTATTTCCCGCCCGACGGTTGCCATAGGGCTTGTTCCAGCGCCTCCTTAGAAAAAATGAGAGTAGCTTGGAGTAACTCGGAGCAGGCGCAAAAACCGGTGTCCGCTGGAACGATTGCGGATGAGATTGGATGAGATATCAGCTGATTGCGCCTGATCAGCGCCAATATGGCGGGCGTGGCAATGCTAAGAAACTAATCAAATTTGATTAAGGCCTCTGATGCTAATTTGATGTAGTTTAGTGAAAGTGGTATGTACAAAAACAACGGAATCAAAACTTTTAGACGCCCACAAACGTCGTTTCTCTCTGTAAAACAACTTATTTTAGTTTCTTAATTGAAATTCGTGCGCCACAATTGAGCCTCTTCCATCCTCCTCTGAAAAACCACCTTTCGTTTGAGAGGAGGTTGAATTAGATTTGAGATGAGCTTTGGCGAGCTTGGAAGTTTAAGGAGGCGCTGGACCGGGTGAGAGGAAGTTAGAGAAGCTTTGAGGAGGTTAGATCAGTTTTGAGGAGGCGCTGGAACAGGCCCATAGTGCTAGTTGCAGTATACGTTATAGGCAAAATGCAATGTTTTGACGTCAAAGGTCAATGGCCTTCAATGACTTTGACCTAAAAGTTTCAGAGAACATTGCCTCAGACCTTTTCTCCGTTACTTTAGGTCATTTTCTCTCCATATCCGATTTCTCATCGCATAGTCACGACATTTCCCAATAGCTACCCTACACAGACAGAATTTGACCTATATGACCTCGTTTTACCTTGAATATATTGACCTAGATCCATGAAGATCTGGTTTAGGGTAGAATACCCTAGCCTCCACAAACGCCCAAACTTCCTAGACCTCTTGGGTTTTGCACTGTCAATGTCACTGATGCCAAGAAGCTTGCACAAAGACGAGACACAGACATACCGGATCGCAAAATTCTTATCTGATACGGCATTTCTTATTCTTGACCAGTGTAATAGGGGCACACAGGATTTGGACCCACATTGGACCAGCGGCGTAGCCAAGGGGGTCCTAGGGGTTCGTGGACCCCCTTGGCCCGATCTTGAGCACTGCAAAGGATTCTCGGGGTCAGGGTGCCCAACCTGATCACGAGGCCCACCTCGGGGGGGCGGTGAACCTTGATCGATATTAGGGGCACATAGGATTTGGGCACACATTGGACCAGTGACAAACCAAGGGGGTCCTAGGGGTCTGCGGCCCTCCTTAAAGGATTTTCGGATTAGGGGGCCCGAGTCAGTCCTAGGGACCTCCCCGAAACTCGTTCTCAATGGCCCCGAGTCGGTCTCAGCCCCCCCCGCCCTGGGAGTTGGTCTTAGAGGGGGGGCGAAAGTCGGCCTCAGCCCGCCCCTCCCCGCTTCCCGAAAGTAAGTTTCAGGGCGCCCCTGAGAGCTGTTCTCAGGGGCCACCGAAAATCGACCTCAGGGGCCCTCCGAGAGTTGGTCTCAGGGCCCCCGAGAGACGGTCTCAGGGCTGCCCGAAGGTCGGTTTCAGGGGGCCCCCTGAGAGCCAGTCTCAAGGAACCCCAAGAGTCGGCCTCAAGGGACTTCCGAGATTTGGTCTCAGAGGGCCCCCGAGAGTCGTTTACAGGGGCCCCCGAGAATCGGTCTCAGGTGGCCCCCGAGGGTCAGTCTCAGGAGCATGCTCCCCCGAGAGTCGGTGTCAGGACTCCCTCAAGAGTCGTTCTTAGGGGGCCCCAATAAATAATAGTGGGAGACCCAAGTTATTATAAGGTGCCCATCAGTTTTGGTATAAGAGGACCTCCCCTCAGGGGGCCCCGAAAGCTAATATGCGGACCTGAGAATTAGTATCATGGGTGCCGCCAAGTGTTGCACTCAGGGCGCCCCCGCGAGGTAATCTTGGGAATTCTCGAGAGTTAGCCTCCGAGTTTTGGTCCAGGGGACCCCCTGAGTGTCAGTCCCGGGGAGTGGCCCAAAATTAGTATCAGACGGCCCCCGGGAGTCAGTCTCAGGGGCATCCGAGAGCTAAGCTTGGGGCTCTGAGAGCAATTCACGGAGGTGCTGCCAAGTTGTGGTCTAACGGGCCCGATAGTAGATCTCAGGGGGCCCCAAGTTGGCCTCAGGCCCCTGAAGGCTAATCTGGGGCCTCCGAGGGATAGTCTCAGGAGCGCCAAACACTCAGTCTCAGGGGTGCTCCCCCCCCGAGTGTTAGTCTTAGGGGGAGGGGGGCAGAGTTAGTCTCACAGGGCTGTCGGGAGTCATTCTCCAGCCCCCTATTTTCAGGAGTATGCTCAGGGGGCCCCTCAGTTTTTGTCTAAAGCACATTTAGCCTCAGCAGCTGACGTGCCCTAAAAACTCAATTATCATCATCACAATTTTTGGTCTAAGAGGCTCCGGGAATCCGTCTCAGGGGTCTCCTCAGAGCTAATCGGGGGAGGGGCCAAAAATGAGCCTTAAGAGTGCCACCAAGTGTTGGACTCAGGGAACCCCAAAGCTAGTCTCAGGGGCCGCCTGAAAACTAATCGGGGCAGGGGCCGAAAATTAGCCTTATGAGTGCCGCAAAGTGTTGGTCTCAGGGGCCCCCAGAGCTAGTCCAGGGGTCCCAAAGAACTAATCTCGGAAGCACGAGTTATTTTTCAGAGGCTTTTCAGCTTTTGTGTAACGGGGGTCCCGAGAGCCATTCTCAGAGACCCGACAATTAGTCTCAGGGATGGGGGGCGCGGTAGTGGAGTGGTCAGCGCAGCTGGCTTCCACGGAGCTGACCCGGGTTCAAGGTCGGGCGGCTTTCCTGAACAAGGAGCAAGCTGGCTCCCGAGAAACCCTTTCAACAGGGAAAGAGTTGGCGAAGCTATGTGGCCCTGGCAGTTGGTGTGTCGGTAAGCCCCAAAAAATAATTCTATTGGTCTGAGGGCTAGTGGTCTAGGACAAAGACAAATACTGTATTCGGAGTCATCCACAGTTATAAACACGGTTGTGGCTATTACGACACCACGTCAAGCTGTTGATAGATGAGTAGATGGGATGGGCTGAGACATTCACTAGTTGAAACTTAAATACAGTCATACCTATGACATCATCACATAAAAACTGCATACACTTGATATAAAATATTCTACTTCACTCCACACGCAGCGCACCATCACACATCCCAAGACACCTTGAGTACGCTGTGACACGAGGTGGCGCTTAAGGGCACGGCAGAAAAGAGGTACTGAAAGGACTTTCAAATCAGCGGGCACATCGGTATAGTACGAAGGACCCCGGGCCATAAACCTGCGCTGGCCCATACTGCTACGGGAACGTGGAACCCATAGGTCTCCGTCCCGGCGCGTGCTGCGCTCCCGCGTAAACCGGAGCTCCTCGAATCCCCGGACCAGCTCCTCTGGCTCCCCGAGGCGCACTACCTTGTGCACAAGCACAAATGTGTGATACCTAGCCAGTTCACCCGCCGACAGCCAGCCCAAGTCCTCCAATAGATCCGAAACATGATCAAATTTGTTGCGCCCGAATATGATTTTTGCAGCATAGTTAATGATCTTTTGGAGCCGAGTGTTATTGGTTTGGGTACCATTGCCGAATACGGTGATGCAGTATCGGACCCGAGAGATAACCAGAGAGCTGACTATCGGTGAGATGACTCTGGGAGGTAAGCAGTGTCTCAGATGTGAAAGACCACTCAAAATTCCGAAACATTGACGAGTTAAGAGAGAAATATGAGGGTCCCAGCTGAGGACGCGGTCAAAGGTCAGGCCGAGATTTTTAACGCTCATGGACGGAACTAAATTATGGTTGCGGAATTTGACGGTAAAATCACCAACGTGCCGAATGTTAGGAGCACTTCCTAGAAGAATGAGTTGGGTCTTGTCAGTATTCACTTTTAGCCCATTACCCCTGAACCAGATATCAAGAGATGTTAATGTGTTTTCCATGCGTTGAATGAGTGTCCGAAAGTCTGACTTTTTGCCGCTGACAAGCACTTGAGTGTCATCCGCGTACTGAACCACGACCGCATCCTCAGCATACAGGCTCAGGTCGTTAGCAAAGATATAGTAAAGCAAAGGGCCGAGACAAGAACATTGGAATACGCCCATGTTGTTAGGAATACTAGAAGGAATTTTAGAAACACCCAGATTATCAGCTGGAAGGCTGACACTCTGGGTGTGACGCCGAAAATATGCAGAGAAGCAAGAAGTATCGATTGAATGAGCCTGGAGTTTTTGGAGCAAACGAGAGTGGTCAATCACATTAAAGCATTTACTCAAATCGAGGAGACAGATGAGGGACACCTCCCCACGATCATTGGCGGAAAGGATGTGATAAGTTATGGATACCAGCGCGCTTCCTGACTAGTGACGAGGGCGAAATCCGTGCTGGCTGGAGGCAAGAAGGTGATTATCGGAAAGGTAGGCATAGAGCTGCTGATGAACAGCACGTTCTAGGATTTTGGTGATGGTAGGGATGATACTGATAGGACGGAAACTAGAGGGATCAGAGGAATCACCGGATTTGAAGATAGGATGGACTAGGGCGTGTTTCCAAGGATCCGGGATTTCACAAGTAAGGATTGAGCTATTGATCAAGTGGAGAAGCGCCAGGCCCTGGGATTCGAAGATGAGACGGACGATGTGCATACCAATACCATCGCCAGCACTGGAGGTGGAGGAGCCCCTACTGAAGACTATGGGACTATGCTTTAGGAGGCCTCCGAGAGTTAGTATCAGCCCCCCCCCCATGGTGTTGCCCTCAGGTGTCCCCGAGTGCTAGTCTCAGTGAGCATCCCTGAGCATCAGGCCCTTCCTCTCGAAAAAGGAAAAAGGGCAATGATTTACTCAGGCGCCAAATGGATAGAAGAAGGCAAAAAGCCTACACGTTATTTTTCTCTTTGTATGCGACGAGAAGTACAAACAAACCAATAAATGTGCTGCAAACAGAAGATGATGACTTGGTCACGGGAAACAACAATATCTTAGATTACTGCAGGCACTTTTTCAAAAAGTATATTCTAGTGGTAGGCTTGGAAACCCCGATGGAATAATTTCTTCTGGTGAAAGTTTTATCGGTGATATCGAGTGTCCGAAACTTAGCCAGCCGGATCGAGAACTTTGCGATGCACCATTGACTGGTTCTGAATGTAAAGCAGCCCTACAAGGTATGATGGATATTAAATCGCCATCCGTGTCTGGATTTTCGAAATAATTTTACCTTTATTTTTGCCAGGATTTAGAACCAATCATCATGAACTGTTTATCACAGGCAAAAGGAAGGGGGAACTTTTTCGCAACACAGAGGAGAGGAGTTATAAATTTAATTCCCAAACGCGGCGACCAAAAATGTCTCAGGAATAAGCGAGCAATTTGTCTCCTGGACACATTGTACAAAATTGTTGCGAAAGTAATGGCGAATAGACTTATGACTGTTATATCGAAATTAGTTGCACCTGACCAAACTGGATCGATCCGCGGTAGGTACATACATTGGAACAAACGTTGGAACTGTAGCGGACATTATTGATTATTGTGAAACGGATAAGCTGGAGGGAATTTGATGGCCCTAGACTTTCGAAACGCCTTCAACACTGTCGAACACGAATTTATATATGACACTCTAACAAATTCCATTTTGGCCTGTACTTTATCGACTGGATCAGAATAATGCACAACGATATCCAGCTTGCCATAATCAACAATGGCTTCACATCAGAATGGTTCACTCCAACACAGGGTCTCCAGCAAGGCTGCCCCGCCTCAAGTTTGATATTTTGCCTTGTGGTCGAAATTTTAGGAATAAAAGTTCGTGTTTTGGCGCACACACACACACACACACACACACACACACACACACACACACACACACACACACACACACACACACACACACACACACACACACACACACACACACACACACACACACACACACACACACACACACACACACACACACACACACACACACACACACACACACACACACACACACACACACACACACACACACACACACACACACACACACACACACACACACACACACACACACACACACACACACACACACACACACACACACACACACACACACACACACACACACACACACACACACACACACACACACACACACACACACACACACACACACACACACACACACACACACACACACACACACACACACACACACACACACACACACACACACACACACACACACACACACACACACACACACACACACACACACACACACACACACACACACACACACACACACACACACACACACACACACACACACACACACACACACACACACACACACACACACACACACACACACACACACACACACACACACACACACACACATATATATATATATATATATATATATCCATATGTATTTCAATATTCAATTATATACCCATACTATTTTAAGTATGGAGTTAGTAATCAATTAGTGGTCACAGAGAATATTGTCCCAAAAAAGGAAACATTACGGTCATTAAATCCTTGGTCATGTCATGGCAGCCACATCAATAGATCAGAAAGACTTAACCTAATTCAAAGTAAAATTATGAAGTTTATCTGGAGAGGTGGACCTCCTAAAGTAGCTCGTAACGTCCTGTATCAGGAAACGAAGGATGGTGCCTTGAATGCCATAATATAGACCATATTTATAAATCTGTTCATTTTTCATGGTTTGGAAGACTTGTAGCTGAGAGTTCCGCACTAGCAAAAAATTCTGCCAACAAGACTGGGTATGGAGCTCAAAGATGTATTTTATATGAATTATGGAAGTAAATGAGTCAAGTCCAAACATATTTCGTCATTTTATGGAGATATGCTATACTGGCTAAGGGAAACTGTACCAATAGTCGAAATTAACTGTGACAGAGATATAAGAAGACATGTAATCTGTAACAATTTGGCATTGCGTATAGAAGGAAAACCATTTTTCTGCCACTCCTTGTATGAGCGCAATATTGTGATCTTGGACGACTTTTTTGATAATCAGGGGCAGATTCTGACTGCCAATTCATTCAAAGAAAGACATTGGCTGAACAGGCTAGATGCTTTCAATTGTATGAAATGGTGTTGTGCTATACCAAGAGAATGGAAGACGAAAGTAGTTGGGACTCAGCTGCTTTCTGAAGAAGACGTGCCGAAAGTCAAAATTAAGGGTAAATTATTCCCCATTGAGGTAGTTAAATCTAAATATTTTCGGCACAAACTAATCAAAGCTGTAACTCCGAATTCCCAACACAAGTGGACAGAGGAGGGAATTGATTGTGCTGAAGATTGAAGTAAAATATATGCTCTTCCGTTTACCATTACAAGCTCAACCAAACTGCAAAGTTTGCAGTACCGCATTTCTCATCGCCTTTTCCCCACGAGAAGGTCCCTCTGTATCAGGAACGTTACAAATGACCCATTCTGCAACAATTGTGGAGAAATTGAGACATTAAAGCATCTTTCCATGTACTGTAACGATACTTATACTTTTTGGAACCAGCTACTGAGCAGGATAAATAGCAAACTAGAATAAAGGGAACATTTAAGGTTTGAAGAGAAAGATATCTTATTCAGTTCACTTAACAAGTCAAATATAGTTAACTTCATAATTCCCAATGCAAAACAGTTTATTGTAAATCAACGTGTTAGAGAAGAATCACTTGATCTAAATAGCTTTATCTCCCTTATTTCAAAACAATATAGCATTGAGCTTGTGATCGCAAGGAAGGCTAGAAGAGTGCCCAAATTCGAGAAAAGATGGGCCCCGTTCTGAAGCCAAAATTCAGAGTTCAGTTTTTAAACTAGCTCTCCGTGTTGAGTCTGACTCCGGGGCCGGGGGACGGGGGCTCAAAATTGCAAGTGGCATATGTTGCTGCTTATTTAAAGGCTTTTGGCTCTAGTGGGGAAGGGGGAGGGGGTAAATGTAGAACTGGATTTGACTGACAGGCCGAAAAATAGTATGTGTTTTTTTCGTTATCGGAGGCTGAGTCCCGAGAGTAAGTTCCAGGGGCCCCCAAAGGCAGCCGCAGGGTGCCCCCAAAAGTTTTTATAATCTAGAAAAGCAAATTGCACAGGGAATTTGGAACTTCAGCTGATTCTAGATGGATACGCTTGACCTGAATCACTGTCTTCCTAAGCATTCGGATTTTTTTCTTCAAATTTTTTTGGTAGGGAATTAGACACACAAGGAAAATGACAAATGCATGAACATAATCCAAAGAAGAAAACATGTATGAAAAGTTAAAAATAATAAAAGCAAACTGAGCCAAGGTGATAAATATCTCAGGCGCCTATTGTCTTGGTAACTTGGTCCTCTACAACTTAGCAAGGGTAAGAAAATAGCTGTGTTAATTCAACGGAGTCTGTCCGCGGAATAGACGTCACATAACGTCCGGGACACATTCCCGTATCCCTTGTATTCCGCTTTATTTTTATTTTCATTCTTTGGAAATTTCCTGAAAGAGTTCCTGAATTCGGTGATAGCAAAGTATTGGGAATAATTTCCCGTAGAGGGGGCTGTAATTTCTTTGTGCTCAAAACGATTGACCTTCAATACCTTCAATTTCAAACCTCGTAAGGCTGATCAGTCTGATAGCCTGAGTGAATTAATATGCCACAAAGCTGGCTGTTTTTATAGCCACATTGTCATATACCTATGGGCCAGTTTTAATATCTGGAGACCTAAATTTATCAACTCTTGGTCTGATCGAGAAAAATAAAACTATAAAGAAAATAAGAACAAACGCTTAAAAAGGCACCGCAAAATTTTGTTTGTGGAAACGTAAGGTTAAAATACGATTCGAAAAACACAGGAGATGACCCCCGGTTACTAAGAGGGCCCCTCAACGGTTGTCAGACCCTCCCTTGGGCGGATCCTGGCTATGCCACTGTTTTGCCCATTTGGTTTTACATTTGGACACACACACAAACCTATTGGGGCACACACAGAACATTAGACACACGTTAACTGGCATTTGGGAACGGGTAGCCTCAGGATTTAGAGGACGTGTTTCAGAGGCCCCAGAGTTTCTTTCACAGGCCCCCAAAAGTTAGCCCAGATTCCGTCTTGTTGGTCTCAGGGTCCCAAGAGCTGTTCTCGGGGGCCCCAGAGTTGGTCTCGTGGGGCCCTCAAGAGTTAGCATAGGGTACCCCAGAGTCAGTCTCGGGGTCCTCAGAGTCGTTCCCGGGGGCCCCAAAAGTTGTTCTCGGGTGGGGGGGCGTCAAGAGCTAATCTCGGGGCCCAATAATTGGTCCCAGAGGGTATCCTTAGAGTTAATCTTGGGCCCCCACAGTCAGCCTCAAGCCGGTCTCAGGGGCCCCCCTGAGTTGTTCTGGGGGTCCTAGAGTTGGTGTCGAAGAACCCTCAATGATTTGTCTCGGGGGCCCCAGAGTTTGTCTCGGGAGCCCCACAAGTGTTGGTCTCAGAGCCCAAAGTTTTCGTCCCGATCTCTCAAAAGCTGCCTCAGAAGACCCTCAGAAGCGGTGCTAGACCCCCAGCTGTTTTCGTGGGCCACAAGTGGTGGTCTCAGGAGCGTCACGACTTTTCTTGGGGGGATCAATAGTTGGTCTTGGGGCCCCAGAGCTAGTCTTGAAAGGCATCAGCAATGGTCTTGAGGGCTCTCAGGAGTTTGTCTCGGGTCCGTCTAAATCGGTCTCTGAAGGCCCTAAGAGTTAGTCTCAGGGGCCCAAAGTTGTAGTCTCAGACTTCAAGAAGTTGGTCTCAGACGGCCTCTAGAGTCGGTGTGGAGGTCCCAGAAGCTGTTTTAGTAGTCCCCAGAGTTGGTCTCGGCATTCGTTCAAGATTTTGTCTCGTGCCTCCAGAACCTGGTTTGAAGGGCCCCTCAGAGTTGGTTGCGGAAGGCCCACAAGAGTTGGTCTCAGTGGCCCAAATTTGGTCTGGGCCCCAGAAGCTGGTCCCGGACATCCCCAAGAGTCCGTTTCGGGGCCCTAAAGCAGGTTTCGGGGCCTCTTGAGGCCCTCAGTGTCGGTGTCATGGGCCCAAGAGTAGGGCTTGATAGCTCGCAGTTTTGATCTCCATGGGACAGTGTCCCAAAGCCTGGGGTGCTGGGTGCAGAACGACACCCAGTCAAGCAGAATTTTCCATTCACTTTTATATTTTTTGCTGAATTTTCCACTCACTTCCAACAATACTTACTACTATTGAATTTTACTCAACAATACTTACTACAAAGGCCAGTTCCATTGCCTCCTCTACCAACGTCCACTGGAAAAAGAGAGCAGCAGAATCGACTAGAAGATCGCCAAATTAACTCGGCTCTTATGGGCTTCGTTCACTTTTCTGCAAGAAAATCTGGCGATTCCTATTTTTCTGGCCAATTATACCAGGCATCCTTATCTCCACCGATTTCAGTGGAAAAACTGAATCGAAATTCCGGCGCGGGGCAAGACGCTCAGTGCCCCCTGCCCCACCGGAGAAAGTTCCCATGGGTGAACACCGCCACTAAATTCCACCACTCACAAAATTGGTGAGTGGAAAATTAGACACCCTAGCCTTGTGTTGCCAAAAAATGAGCTGACCGCTTTGAAAGATACATTTCCGGAAAGCAGTTTATCTGTGCACATGATTTCTAGGCTTACGTCCTTGAAAAGTTGTTTTTGTATTTCTGGTACCGAGAATAGTGAAAAAATCAGTTTTGGTCATCTTGTTGATAAAAGCGATTATCTTGAAATTTGAATGCTGGGCAGCATATTTTTTTTTACATTGTATGGTAGAAAATTGACCATTTATTGCAAAGAAAATAATTGTTATCCATATCAACCCTTCATTGCTGCGTCTACGCCCTGTGACACCCAAATCCACTCACGACACCCTACGACACCCTAGGCATAAATACGAAGTTGAACTGAAAGTGTCCGGTACTTGAATACATTGAAACTCTACATTTTTATTCAATGATTTTTTTGGGCAACAAGAATGCATCCAGTTACCCTTCAAACATCGGCACTTTTTTGTATGGCTGGTCTACGGCGTGGACTTACCAAATCGCCGTCTTTACATCTAGTAAATAAAAGCGGCATCTTTAGGCTTTTTGAAAGGCCGGTTTCTTATTCGTTATTGACTAAACATTTTTAGTCTTCCTCTTGGTGTGCTTTTAGTTATATAATTTTCTTGTCTATAAGGATTTAGAAAATAATTTAGAACAATTTTTTGAAACGCCAATTATGTAGCTCATGCGACCGGCAAGCGGCAAGCGATCAGAAATTTAAAGTAGTAGTCGCTCTGACGCTGCCGCAACCCGCCGCGCCTGGCTGATTGTAGACGAAAGGAAGAAACAACAGAATGAAGGCTGTAGCTTCGATTAGATTGATAGAAAGCAGAGCATATTCATATGAAGGTGAGAAGATATGTGAAGAGGAGCGGGGGAATTGACAGGTAAAGAAAAGAAACTTTTAGCAAGAGTCTGGAAGAGTTTATTGCCATGATAGAAAGTTTGTAGTTTTGTCTGGGTTAGTTATGTGTAAACCAAGGCTCTACTGGGCCCTAGCGTAGGTGTATGCGAGGTGCAGTGATTGAGGTCAGGAGTGGCCTCCAAAATTCCGATAACTACAGGTATAGGAGGGGCGTTGTCCCGGACAGAAAAACTATACAGTGTATGCTTAGATAATTAATTTTGGCACTAGGTATTGCATGAAAAAATCCCTTTTCATTTTTCACCACCTGCCGGTCTCGGAGGCCCCCTCTGCAGAGTTGGTCTAAGGGGGGCCCGATATTTCGTCTCAGGGGCCCTTTAGAGCTGGTCGTGTGGGAGAGGAGAGGAGGGGCACAAGAGTTGGTCTAGGGAAGCCCCCCAAGAGTTGATCTTCATCCCACAAATGTTAGTCTTCGTGGCTCCCAAGTTCTTTCCCCCGAAGGTTGGTCTCAGAGGGCCCCCAAAAGTTTTTCTTTGTGGCAATTCACCAATTCCTTTAAAAAAATTGGAGACTGCATCAGGGGGTTTCAGTTGGTAAATATTTACCTGCTTAACCCACATTTTTCACATGTTAATGGTCAAACAATGCTGCTTGGGGACGATTTAAAAATATTTACTTTGAGAAAATTAAAAGAAATATTCATCCTTCAGTTCAAACAAGGGCTCTGAGAGTTAACCACCTGAGTACCAAGATTGGAAAATTTTTACTCCGCCATACATTTTGAGGGGAATTTTCCACTCACTCGGCATACATTCCGAGCTGAATTTTCCACTCGACACCCTAGCGCGAAACCTATTTTGGGTCACTGCCATGGGAGGGTCCAATAATTAGTCTCGGGAGCACCACAGAGTTTGTCTCTGGGTCTGAAATAAATAACAAAAAGATGCCAGGCGTATTTAGCAAAAAAACATTGCAACCAGTCATTTGGGTAAAGACAGCCAGGAAAAGTAAATTGCTTCTATCAGAATAATGCCACTTGTTTGCACGTTTGTCAACGACCATGTAATACCAGCAGCCTGATTTCTGCTTTCCTCCCTGGTTTGTCTTTTTGTCCTGGAAGGTTTTCCCGTGCCTGGCCAGGCGATTGGTTTGCTAAAATCACCCTAGTCTGGGAGCTTGTCTTAATGTGCTCCTCCACCTAATATTGTGTCCTTGCAGCAGTTGAAGTATATTCTCAAATAGGTCATATATTTGGTCCGTAATAGGCAAAGGGGGAAATATGCTTAGCGGACATAATTTGCTGAGTGGACAGCTAATTTGTTGGTCATCGTTTATACGTTCATAATCTCAATGCAAAACTGTACGTCCCGACATATAATGAGCCTAGTTTTTATGATACATAGGTTTTTACCTAAAGCAAAACCGGGGAGCGCAAAGAGATAAAAACCGACTATCACCATCCTAAGCTGGATGCAGTTCTATAAAAAATGCATTCTAAAGCGGGGTCCAAAATAGATAGACCTTCAAATCTTGAACTGTAAAAAACTCGGTACTACAACGGGGGCACACCCCAGAATAAGTGCATGTTTTTTCCAGACTTAAAAATAGGGGCACACCTAGGTGGGGGGCACAACCTCAAACCTTGGTCCCCCCGAAACGAAATCATGGAGGCTTTCGAAGCCAGGTATGTACCTACATTTTGGGACCGCCACAATCGCGCGGTTGGACCATTTTGCCTGCATTGGAGACCGAGTGGTGACGTCACAACGCCATCTAAGCGGGATGGTATGTTAGGGTCACCCCACATGAAGTTCAACGTCAAGATCAAAGGTCACAGGTAAATGTCATAACAGCAGTCTCAAGGTCCCAGCGCTTCCGGTCAAATGGCGCTACCAAGTCTGACCTATATTATGCTATGACGCGATAGTTAAAGGGAATGTGGCACCTTCACAATGTGATTTTAACTGAGATAGCCAAGTTGTAAAGCAGGTCGGAAAACCCGGTACTCCATATTTCATTTGTCTTGGAACTCGATATTTCCGTAGAAAAAAGCTAAAACCTACCTGACACCAGCCCCCCTCAGCCCCCCGTCGCCGGCGGCCATTGTTGTGAGCTACTGGTGTGACGACATATGCTGACGTCACTATGAGCATCAGCCAATCGAAGCCCTTGAAGCATTTCAAGTATGGTAGTGGTTGCCAGATCGTGACATCATCCACCGTCTGATATTTATTTCTTTTTCTAGAGGAGTATTTTTAAAAACCAAATATTGAGCTTATTGTACATTTCTTAGAGAAATCATGAGTGGTTTCATTATTTTTTTACTAAAAGTACGCCTAATTACACTAAATTCCAGGATTCGACCAAGGTGCCACATTCCCTTTAAGGAAACTCAATGGGGGGGTAGCTGGCTTCCACGCAGCCGATCCGGGTTCAAGGCCCGGCAGCTTCCCTGAACAAGGAGCAAACTGGCTCCTGAGAAACCCTTCCAACAGGGAAGAGTTGGTGACGCCATATGACCCTGGCAGTTGGTGCGTCGATAAGCCCCCCCCAAAAAAAAAGTTTCCGAGATCACATAGAGGGATCCAGCAGACCCCCCTCCCCACTCCAGTGCACGTTAGTGCCAGACCCATCTCCAGTGCGGGTGTCAGAGAACACGAGTGCAAACAAGGGAAATTTAGCCTGGATCTCATTGCCGACAGAATGCTTTGAATGGGCTGAATTGTTGTCATGATTTTGATGTTCCAATATGTGTAAGACGGGGATAGATGTGTTGGTCGCACTGTATATGGTACCGCGATGCTCGAGAGCTGCAGCCATCGGATGGCGTCATTTTCATTTTGCACTTCCTTCGTCAAAATTTGTACATAGCACATAGTATGTATGCGCTTTTACTCCAGGTTTCTGCGGCGAACAAATTTTTCGCTGGCACGCAAAAACTAATGTTTGCCAAAGAACCTCGGCTACCACTCTTAAAACTTTAACTATTCACGCCAGCTGCTCCCGTTTACACCCGACTGCAACCACTTACCTCCGGCTGCTCCCGTTTACACCCGACTGCAACCTCTTACCTCCGGCTGCTGCTGTTTACCCCCGGCTACAACCTCTTACCCCCGGCTGCTCCCGTTTACACCCGACTGCAACCTCTTACCTCCGGCTGCTGCTGTTTACCCCGGCTGCAACCACTTACCTCCGGCTGCTGCTGTTTATCCCGGCTGCAACCTCTTACCTCCGGCTGCTGCTGTTTACCCCCGGCTGCTAACATTTCCCCTGACTGCTTACATTTACCCCTGGTTGCTGCTATTTACCTAAACTGCTAATATTTTCCTCCGACTGCAACAACTTACCCCCGGATGTTACTATTTGCCCAGACCGCTACCATTTACCCCTGGCTTCGGATATTTACCCCCGACTGTAACCATCATTTACCCCTGACTGGGGGGATGAGGTAGCTTAGTGGATAGCACCCTTGTCTTCTAAGCCACCGGTCCCGGGTTCAAGTCCCGGCGGAGCCCCTGAATAAGTCGATCTGATCCCCAAATCCCTTCCAACAGGGTGAGAGTTGGCGACGCCGTATGACCCTGGCAGTCGGTGCGTCGTTAAACCCCAACAATTATTATTATACCCCTGACTGCAACAATTTACCCCCGGCTGCTACTATTTACCGTGACTGCAACAATTTACCCCCGACTGCTACTATTTATCCCGACTGCTGCTATTATCCCGGCTGCTACTATTTACCCCCGACTGCTGCTATTATCCCGGCTGCTACTATTTACCCCCGACTGCTGCTATTATCCCGGCTGCTACTATTTACCCCCGACTGCTGCTATTATCCCGACTGCTGCTGCATCAGGTCTGCATTCTTTATTAAAGGAAGATACGCGAAAAAATTATTATTGTTGTTTCTTGCTATTTGAAAAATCCTGATTACGAAACTATCAATTATTTTTGTATCTTCGGCAAAATTTTGGGAGGCCACTCACTTTTTTATCGAAATAGGTTAGCAGTTCCGATAAAATGCTGAAACCCTCACCCATCACTTACTTTTCGAAAACTATTTAAAGTTGAAAAGCAATGTTTTTTTATAATACAAATGTCTGTTCTCCTGTATTTGTATTTGAATTAATTTTAAAAAAGTTTTTAAAAACTACAAAATGAATTAGTTTGCCCTAGAAACGGAAAAAACATAATTACTCAAGTCTTCAGCGGTTTCGTACCTCGGGTCTTGAGTCATTTTCTGCTTCAGCCCCAGGATGACAAAACTTTTGCGTCAGATAGGTCACGTGACCCCGGTATGAGAATTTCTAGGCTTCTGATTGGTTAATTGTGATTTCTTTTAAGCCCTATATTTCTGTTTCAAAAGAGTTTTGGAATGTTGTTTTTCTAAAGTAATTTTTTTCTGTAGTATTCCAAAGTTCTACATCACTGTTTAGGATAGATATGACCTAATTCTTAGAGAAATTGATAGCCTTAGCCGTGTGTACGTCATATACACCGATATGAGGTGTACCGGTAAAGTCGTCTAGAAATGTTGACTTTGAGAGCAATTTTAAGGCATTTGCAGGCCGAATTCGCAAAAATTAGAATAGAACTTCTGAAACAATTTTTGCGACCTTTGATCTAGCCAATACAATTTTTTTCGCGTACCTGCCTTTAAAGAAGCTGTTTTGGTTCTGACCAGGAAGCTCAGTGTGGTGTTTGCCCGCTACAGGCAAGGACAACAAGGGATGGAGCATGTACGTCGACGGGAAGCGGTCGTGGCTGATGCACCAGGACCTGCACTCGGGGCGGGCCGACGGCGGCATCAAGGCCGGCGACACCGTCGGCGTGCTTCTCAACCTGAACACGCAGAAACTCACCTTCTACATCAACGACAGCGTGCAGGTTGGAGCAGGCAGAGCTGCGGAAAGTAGGCTGGCTGTCCCAACTCAATTTGACGTATGCCTCCTCTGTCACACGAAGCTGGAAATTATAAACGTATGCCTGTATGCTATTTCCAACATGCTGAATGTCCTTTACCTGCCTCTTCCTTTTCGCGGCAGACACGGTTCAAAGGCAATGTACCATTATAGCATGAAAGTGGTAACACATGTGTTTAATTCTTGGAAGGTGCTTTCATTTTTCGAATGAACATTTCCAATTATGGGTCATTTTTTCCTAGTATTGGGATCATAACGACTATTGGCAACTCTGACCACAGTTTCCCCCAGGGGCGTAGCCAAGGGGGCGGCAGGGACAGCCGCCATCCCCCCTGAGGGCCCAAAGGGCCCTCCTGAGGACACGGGCCGCGCGAAGCGCGTCTCGCCCGCACTATGCTCTGGTGAAATTTGAAATTTCATACCAGACAGGGCCCTCTTAAGCCCTCTTCAGCTCTCTATTCTGTAACAAGCAGGGACCTTTTTACCCATCAGGGCCCTTTGGGCGCTGTCGCAGGGACCCTTTTCGGGGACCCGCCCCTCCCTGAGCGAAATCCTGGCTACGCCCCTGGTTTCCCCTGACATGGATGCCCATTTTTTTTTAGAAATTTCCATTTTCGGAAGGAGCGTTTCCAATTATGGGTCATTTTCCCTTGATTGGGAACATAGCTAATATTAGGAAACTGGCTATTATTGGGAACGTACATACCTATTAAAGGGAGATACGCGAAACAAATTATTCGCTAGACCAAAAGGTTACAAAAAGTTGTTTCAGAAGTCCTATTCTCATTTTTGCGAATTCAGCCCCCAAATGCCTTAAAATCACTCTCAGTCAGCATTTCCAGACGACGTATCGACAATTTTCACTATCGATCAAATGATGTAGCCTCGGCTATGTCCATCAATTTCTCTAAGAATTAGGCCATATCTGTCCTAAAAACTGGTGTAAAACCTCGAGCTATCACATAAAAATTATTTTATTGATTTTATTTTATTTATTCAAGTAAATCGCCAACAGAAAATGATCCATTAACAGGCGAAGTCGATGTAAGTAAAAGGAAAACTATGTACACAGATGAGAGACACACATGTAAAAAGCGGTAAAAACAACAAAATGTGAGTGATGAGAAAGATGCAGCTGATGATAAAACCGATGGTAAAAGTGACGGTAATAAAAATTAAACAGTGCGAATATATGCAAGAACATGTTTCCTAAAATCGATAAAAGAGTCGTTGAAAAAATCTGCATTTCCCCGCCGCAGAAATGCATTTAACTCCCTCGGTATACGCTGAGGGAAGCCGTTATTGACGGCGCTGACACGAAATGATTTTGTATTATTTAAAAAAGCAACATTCCAAAACTCTTTTGAAACAGAAGTATGGGTCATTCCAATCATTCTAGGAAAAATCGTCCAGGCGAGTTCACCATCACCCCTTACATTTCAACCAAATGTTGAACCCAAGGTTCCCTACACAAAAGAAAAAAATTGAGACCATTTTCAGGTCCCAAGGTCAAAGAGGTCACCAGATAGAGGTCATCAAAGTTTTGAGGTCAATGCAAACATTGAAGCAGAAATGATTTTGTATCTTAAAAGTGTCTGATCGAAATTAATGAAAATTGATACCATTGGATAGGAGATACAACGGTCTATGTAAGAAAAATAAGAACTTTGACCTCAGGTCAGTTTTTGACCTCGTAACCTTGTGGCCTTGTCTTTAAATTAAGAATTTTTTGAAGTCCTATTTTCAAATTCTTTATTTTCATTGGGTGGTCCTCCGGGTATAAGATAACCAGTGGTGGAAGATTTTCTTTATAAATCAGATTAAGTAACAGGTCACAGAGGTCATTGTGGCATTCCAGGACAGACTGACCAAGGCTTGACACCACCATGTCTAGAAAAATCTGAAACTTTGTCTTCGGGGTACTTTTGGGCCAGAAATACGCCTGTGAGAATCTTAGCCCCCTCCGACCAACGGTGACCGAGTTATAGCCCGAGGAATTTTCGGGAGGTCACCTTGTAGACTCATCTTTGATGCTTCACAACTCATAAACGCATTGCCTGATCATTAAGTTTTGTATATCATTGAACTCGTTTTGAACCATACATTATTTCTAAAAAAATTAGAATTTTAAAAATTTTGACTTTCAATTCGTTTGACCTTTCCTTTTGTGACCTGTTGGCAGTTGAAATAGACATTTTAGACACCTCAAAAATTTTGCTTCATAAATTATCTTTCGATAAAAAAATTAAAAATGCGTTCTTTCTATAAGTTCCAAATTTTTAGTACCCAAGGTAGGCATGCAGACGGTTTTTGACCACTGCAGTAGTTCAGCGTTATGTTTAACACCGCAAAGAAAGTGATTGCTTTTGAAATCAGTTTCTTGCGATGATATTGCATTGTCTTTACGAAATTTTCATCGTGCAAATGTCAGAGTTTATAAAAATTAACACGTGCCCACACGAGGGGGCGGGCAACCGGCCTCCTCAGGTTTCCATAGGTAGTAAAAAACATCATCGCCCAGCGCCACCTTAATTCATTTACCTCTAACTCGACATTGTTTTCAACTTCTGGCAAAATTTTATGTCTGGGTCATGTCAGGTTAGACCGCCAGTCCAGGTTAAGAGACCTAACCTCGAAAAAGCTTTAAAGGTGCATCAGTAAGACCAAATTTAACCTATCGTACTTAGATTCACATCACATAGTAAGGTCACCGCGAAATATAACTGTTCGTAGCAGGATTTCCATATCGATAACCTGGGACAAGGCCCAGGTCACGATCTTTCCATTCGAAATGCATGGGGCAATTGGTAAATTATGATAACTTGCGAGAATTGAAAATTGTCGAGAATTGCGATGGAGGTTTCATTTTTACGTTACCGTGTCTGACTTTCCACTGCAGTTTGGTTAATATTATTTTTACCATACAGACTTAGGCCCGGCTCTAGGTCAAAGCAGGTTAATTTTGAAATTTGACTAGACAAGATTATAAGATATATAGTCCAATCGAGGTCCACAAGAGCAATCCAATGATGCTGAAAATGATTCTACGGCTCTGCTCTGTCAGCTATTATGCCACAAAGTTTAGGTTTCCACTGTGTTCCTGTGAGGAATACTTTGACCTCGAGCGACCTCAAAGGTGACCCGACCAACCGATTGTTTGTAAAATTGTCAGTAGAGATTAAAAAGGGCTATTTAGCGCCGTCGCTCCCAGTGCATTGTTCATTCTACATGGTTTACTGAACAGCAGACATAACCAACAATTAGGCCACGGAGCCTGTGTGATATCAGATGGCTCCAAACACAGCACTGCAATGGCTCGTGTTTTTTCTTTGTTTTTTTTAGAACTTATGCCTGGAGCATGAAAGCGAGAGAAATGACTGAAGAATGTACATCTCCTGACGGAGAGCTGTGCTGCGCAATGTAAAAATATTAACTTCATCAAATTCTGCCGTCCAACGGAAGAAA
This sequence comes from Lepas anatifera, assembly GCA_034440635.1. Taxonomy (NCBI): domain Eukaryota; kingdom Metazoa; phylum Arthropoda; class Thecostraca; family Lepadidae; genus Lepas; species Lepas anatifera. The sequence goes on from JAOTON010000144.1 coordinate 96,324, forward strand.
AGCGTATGTCGCATTCGGAGGATTTTACAGGAAAGCGCTTTTTCCGTTTTGCTTAACATTAGCAGAGCCGGGGAACTGAGTTGAAAAGACGATATAACCAGGAAAATTAAGGGAACTTTGTTAAATCATTTGATAAGTAGATGCAGTTTATCTTTCTGCATCGAATGATACCAAAATCTTAAAATCGAAAAATGTACCTTACGCTTTTCTTCCGTGGGACGGCAAAATTGTGCCGCCATGCACTCAATTCTAAAGCAATGCAAAGTTTTAATTCCAGTGCAAAAGTTACATCGAAGCAAAATTCAATCATGCGAATGAAGCGTTTTCACTACGTCTCACAGCAAGGGCGCCTGCGACTATATCGAGAGCACGGCCAAACCGGCAACATATCACGATGGTTTAAAAAGTCCAGTGAAAGATCAAGTACGTGATGCCAAAGGCACGCATGCTGTTCTTATGCATACATTTTTCAGCACGATTAAGTTCTTCCACATTCCACAATCAAGCATAGCCAGTGTTGCCAGACAGCTTCAAAGTCTGTTCGCTAATGCGATTATAGAAAAATGAATAAAAAGTTCCATAGAATACCAGCGGTAAATAAGAGATCCATCACTGTTCATGAGATCTCTACAAACAAAGGAAGACAAGTTCGGGTTTCGTATACCTATGTTTGAACCAAACAGTGCCCTGCTGTGCAAGTAGACTTTCTTTTATGGGTGCTGCGTGAATGATCGAAAATTTAGTCATGGTAAATGTCAAATGTAAAGTTGATATTTAATATACTGGTATAAATTATTTCACTTAAGTAATGAGTTATCTGACGGCCATCATGAAAGAAAATGAATGTGTTTGTGCAGGACAAAGTCAGTGTCAGTGTTGAAGTCATCTCAGTGTATTCCCTTATTCTTCAATGATAATGCAAGGCACTAGGAGTGTGGAATTATATCTATTTGTGGGTGCCCGACCACCTCCAATGAAACGTGGGAACAGTGGTAAAAGTGGTAAAATATCCTTTGAATGTTCTCTTTTTTCATTTCAAGCCCTCCTTCTTGGTTTAATACAGTTTAGCCGGCCTTTGAGAGGGCTAGGCACATGATACATTTTTCTATTTAATTTCACGTAGTGGCTCTCGATATTGTTTCAAATTTTCCCACCCCTAATCATTAAAAAAAACAAATATAAAGCCTTTTGAAGTGGCGTTTGAACTGGGATCCGTTTCGGCTATAAAATTATCACCTTTTAAAAACATGTGAGGCAACCTGTTTATGCGCTACGATTTCAGAACAACATTTGTTTGCAAATTTGAGCAGATTCAAAGTACCCCCTGGGAATGAGCCTTTCAAGCACATTTTTTACATTGTATGAATCCTCTCAAACGTTTGCTGTGTTGCACTGGGTCACCTTGTATCGATACTATTTTTCCATCTGCGGGAACGACGTAATTGTATGAGTTAGTAGTGCTTACAGGATAAGTTATACTTATTTCAATTATTGATAAATTCGCGACATCCTTGTAATTTTGTTTAAGGGTGCAAGACTGATTAACCTATGACTAATCAGTTCCTTTGCCCGTTTCTCTCGAAACAATGGCTCATTTTCTATCACTTTTAATGGCTGCTATTTTTCTTTATTATAAATCTTGTCCAAGTTGTTGCCAATTAAGTTTTAGGAGTCGGAGTCTCACTAGAGTCATCAAGGGACTTTTTACGGAGACCCCGACCCCACCACCCAAACGAGCATCTCCCACGATGAAGGGTTAATTAAGGAACCAAAGTTGAACGTCCAACAAAGCATAAGGTCAGCCGCCTACGTCAGGTCACCCTCTCACCAGTCAGTTGCCAGCTGACCTACGGTATTTATGGTACCTACCACCTGCCAGTTGACCTAAATTATTTTGCCAGAAGTTGCGAAAATTTCGGGTTAGAGGTAGATGAAGTACGGTGGCGCTGCGCGGATGTTTTTTTTACTACCTGTGGAAACCTGAGGAGGCCGGGTTGCCCGTCCCCTCGTATGGCCGCGTGTTAATTCTCATAAACTCTGACACTTGCACGATGAAAACTTCGTAAAGACAATGCAATATCAATGCAAGCAACCGATTCCAAAAACAAACGCTTTGTTTGCGGTGTTAAACATAAGGATGTACTACTGCAGTGGTCAAAAACCATCTGCATACCTACCGTAGGTGCTAAAAATTTGGAACTTATAGAAGAATGCATTTTTTAAATTTTATCGAAAGATAATTTATTTATGAAGCAAAATTTCTGAGGCGTCTAAAAGGTCAATTTCAACTGTCAACAGGTCAAGCTAGGTCACAAAAGAAAAGGTCAAACGAATTAAAAGTCAAATTTTTTTTAAATTTTAAAGTTTTCTTTTATTAAAATAATGTATGGTTCAAGAAGATTTCAACGATATACAAAACATGTTGATCAGGAAATGCGTTGTTGCGTTATGAAGCATCAAAGTTGAGTCTGCAAGGTGACCTCCCGAAAATTCCTCGGGCTATAACTCGGTCACCGTTGGTCGGAGGGGGCTGAGATTCTCACAGGCGGGTTTCTGGCCAAAAACTACCCCGGAGACAAAGTTTCAGATTTTTTCTATACATGGTGGCGTCAAATTGAAATATTTTTGGTCGTTTTGTCCTGGAATGCCCCCATTACGAAGGACAAAATGCTCATTGCAAGTACCTTTCGTGCGGATACGCTACAACATGGCTGAAATGGATGTCAAATTAAAGCTGATCTTTTATCTACTACAGATTTCATACCATTACTTTTGCTTTGGATCTGAAACGACCTCTGCAACCTGACTAAATGACCTAGCTTGACCTTACATGTCACTTAAAAGAAAAGAACGCAAATACGTCGCTACCGATTTCATTTTAAGGCTTGACAGGTTCATGGTGCTCCGGGCATGTTGGGGCATTACAAGGTCATGCCGAACTCGGATGACCTTAGTTCACGACCTAAAATGAACTCTGCTATTTTATCACACTGCACCATAGTCGAGATGCCTACCTCTTGAAAAGCCATTTGGCCGCCAGTTTGTTGTGTGAAGATCCTGTTGCTGGAGCAGGACATTTCCCGGCGGTATAATTGGTATATAATTTGTTTTGAGTTGTACGCGTTGCGGCAATAAATATGCAATCATTAACAATACCAAGCGACAAAATTGGACAAAAAAACAGTTTGTTTCAAACATCTGATACGATATCAACAGCTAAAATTGGGACAAAAACAGTTTGTTTCAGTGTCTGATATGCTCATAATTTCATTCAACATTTTTCACTTCCACGCAGACTTCAGCCCTGGACACTTCGAACACAGTGCTCGTCAGAGGACGGCATATGTTACGCAGCAGTTGTTGTCATACCCAGCAGAACGATACGATGGAATGTTCTAGTGCCTTTTACCAGCCTGGTATCACGGAAGTGCTTTTCGAGCTGCTGGCCATACTGGCTAAAGCAGCACATCGTCACAACAAATAGCTTAATATTATCCCTGAGGCACGTTTTGCAGTAAGCAAAAATTATTCGGCTCAAAGAGTTATTCATTCCCTGTTATTTCAAGTCCGACGCGGTATACCGCATACTTCAGAGTATGCTTTAGAGCCATGCTTCACATAAGATGATTGCGATCACTACAACTCTCTCAGCTGTCTCTCCAGCAGCATATTTCTTACAGTTGCCTTAAAAGGCACGTTGCCTCCGATGTCCGCTCGTTCAGCAGAGCTGCCCCCGCTAGGCCACCCTACGCCACTCGGCTTCAGTCCGGATCCGCGGGAGGGACAGCTCAGCTGACCGGCGTGTTGCGTGGTTGTGAATGGTATTGCGTGGTGGGCTTATATAATATGATGTTAGCTATGTATGGTGGAGTGCCAGTGCGAATGGTTTCGTGAAGTGAGCAAAGGGTGTGATAGTGAATGAGGCTTTTGGCGTCCAGCCACAGGGACGGTGGAACTGGGGGGCGGTGGGGGCAGCTGCCCCCCGCCCCAACTTTTTACACCGTGGGGGCATTGCCCCCCCAACTTTCGAGGGAATATATTTTTCGAAAAGAGCACCTTACGCCGACCAAATTCATATGTTTCAAAGTAAAATGCTTATTCATAAATTCCCTTGCAGCTTTTGTGTCACGGGCTGCTGCTCCTGTTGTCTTGGCGCACTTGCGATATATTTCAACTGATCGCTCACTCCCCAGTGAGGCTATATTTACTGCGGGTTGCAGTAAATATAGCCGCTGCTTTGTGAAGTAAATATAGCCGCCGATCCGCTGCTTTGTGAATCTTACGGGGCCAATTAAAATGGTGGAGGTAATTTGGTATTCCACTTTCTTATGTATGGCTATTTCGATCATTACGTTATCGATCAAATCTAGTTCAGCTGCAGTTTTCAGAATAAGTACAAACTCGTCTGACTTGCAGGCATTTGTAAATATTTTGTGTTCTCTTTTTTCTGGCACCAGTTTCCTCTCTTTGAAATTTAGTTATGAAGAATTACTGACTGTTCGTGGGTATCTGGTATAGATCAGTTCGACGACTAGGCTATTCGACCTAGACACGAAAGTGAGCAGCCATTTTGCGGAAAGTAAGGGATGTTTAGCAGCGAGATGATAGATCCGACACGCAATACTATCCGCGATTCATCAGTGGGCGGTGACACTCAGGCGTTGACAAGCTATTAAAACAGTTCACGTGTAAAGCTGAAGCAGGTAGTTAATTCGCTAAGGTTATCCAAATAGGGATAACATTAATTAACATGGGCTGAACTACTGCGCCGGTAGGCGCGTTTCGTAAAGATGTGGACACATTTTTTTTACAAACAAAGGCATTGCAGAAATAGTGTTAAGATTGGCGCTGAAGCCGCAGTGGACTTGGCACCGCTCTCACGAGCATTTTAATAAATCCACAGATTCATTCATACACAATTACACACCCAAAGGAAACAAAGCAGCTATCCGCACATTAAGAAAATATGTTCAATATAAAATATTTCCGGACCAGCCGAGTTCATCGCGCTCCTCCGATGGCGACAGCCATGGGCAGAAACCTACCTTACGCGCCCACCAAGTGGGCGACGCCCAATCAGAACGAAAACACTTAAACTGCTAACTTGGTAATATAGCCATTAAGACAATAATAAAAATGAGCCAGCGAAGCAACACACCAGGTGCCGACTTCCTAACTGCTTATAAGACGATCGAATGAATATCGTCCCCTCTTAAAGGAAATGTGGCACCTTCATAACGTGATTTTAACTGAGATAGCCAAGTTGTAAAGCAAGTTGGAAAACCCGGTACTCCATATATCATTTGTCTTGGAACTTGATATTTCCGTAGAAAAAAGCTAAAACCTACCTGACACCAACCCCTCATCAACCCCTCGCCGGGCGGCTATTGTTGTGAGCTGCTGGTATGACGACATATGCTGACGTCACGATGAGCATCAGCCAATCGAAGCCCTTGAAGCATTTCAAGTATGGTAATGGTTGCCAGATCATGACATCATCCACAGGCAGATATTTATTTGTTTTCCTAGAGGAGTATTTTTAAAAACAAAATATTGAGCTTATTGAACATTTTTTAGAGAAATCATGAGTGGTTTCATTATTTTTGGATAAAAGTGCGCCTAATTTCACTAAATTCCAGGATTCGACCAAGGTGCCACATTCCCTTTAAACCCGCAATTGGTGTCATTCAGACGCCATCTCAATCCAACATATAGTCTGTGCTCGCCATAGTATTTTATTTTTCTTCAGGACCACTGCCGAGACGAAGGTAGATGTTGCCGGGGGCCAATCCAACCTGCTGGTGCCGCAGTCGGAATTTTGAGAAAAGGAGAGCTTCCTGTTCATTTCCCTCCTTGCAAATGAGGAGCGTGCTGGCTGGGAATGACCCAAATAAATGCATGTAAAATAATCCCAAATATGTGCCAGGTTAGCCAAATCGTGCAATTCGTGGGGAATTGAATTGATGATTGAGAATTAGCTCTGCCTTTTTATTAAAAAAATTAATAAATGCCCAAGTTGCAACCATGCTGCTGTAATTAATTATCCTTTGTAAGTCATGTGTTATTTGGCTTATCTTGCCCAGGTCTTGGGCTGCACTAAAAGGTGACGGAACTATATAGCTTTGCAATTATTCATCGACACATTTAATCCCGCTTGTATTTTTCCGTTTGAGGTAATTTGAGCGGAATAATCGTGCTGCCTTGACCAAGTTAGATTATTTGATGTCGTCTGGATAATGGTGCAAAATAATTTTGACATAATCGTGTGCATTAAACGTAATTGCCAGGACTTATACGTGAAAGTTCATAAGATAATTTAGGATTCATCCCTTTTATGCTCATTTCATCATGGTCTTAGTACTGTCACGTAGTATTAACACTTACCTCGGTGGGCCTCCGAGTCACCTTCGCCCTGGTATGGGGAGGGGTGTTCAAACACCCCGTTCTTACCCCCTTCCCCGTCGATCTCGGCTCATATGTGGGATGGCTAAAAATGCGAATTATGATGGATAGCTCGGAAAAACTGCGTCGGCAATTTTTGGCCTCAGGTCAATATTTAGGTCATGATAGGTAAAAAATGTGACAGGTCAGAGAATAATTTCCGGACTCTTGGGCTCTGGGCTCTATTTCTGGAAAGAGTTGAGTTAGAATCAACGTTTAGGCACCATTCGCTTCCTCTCATTATAGCGAATCAAATCATTAATAATCTGAATATGCTAGGTCAAAACATAAAAAATTGCCTGACCTAAGGTCTGGTCAAAGTTACATCATCAAAGTCATCCGACCTAGCATGGCAAATGTGCATATCAAACGACTTGCAATAATAATTCAAACGTAATGGTATCAAACGTTGATAAGTTTTGAAGTGCTGCGGCGAGGAGCATAATGATGAGTTGTTAAGATGTTCCCTGGCCTCTGCCCTCGAATCCGGAAATGTAATGGTAATGGTATCAAAATAAAAGTTTTATCGTCATTTTCCTGCAAACATATGGACCCAAGTCTGAAAACCCGCTAAGTAATCCCAGATGACCTCTCAGAGGTCACAGGATCAAACTCGCAACATGAACCTGGAAAGCGACCTAGGATACTACGATTTGGAGAGTAGGATGGTATTCTAAGTCGTATCTTCTTGAACAGAGACGTTCTTCGCGCAGTTCCCGTTTTCCCCATAAAATTCCATCGGAGAGATCATGATCCGTATCAGACCCTAGGTCATCGATTTTAAAAATCCCGGAATATATTTTGTAGTACTCGGTGAGCCCATTAAGTTATATGATTTTCAATCGAATATAATGACCCTTATTTTACTAATGCTATCTAAAAAAATTTGGAGGTGTGGTCAGTTTACTTGCACTGGTGGCCTGACCTGAGGTTAGCGAACCCTACAATTTTTGAAAAAGTTGCAAGTTTATCAAGGATAAGGTGTGCCAAGTACGGCGGCATTTTGCGCTCCCGTCTATTAGTACAGCCGGAAAAACCCGAGGGGTGTTCAAATACACCCCCACGGGGTGAGGGTTAAGTCATTTTATATTAACACGCACCCCGCTGAGGTCCCTGGCATAACGCGCCCCGCTGGGGGGCGTATTTCGCTCCCCCCTCTGTATCTCATTTACTAGGAAAGCTAAAGAAAAATTACGGACGGTGTTCGAAATCTCTTCACGAGACAAAGAGAAATTCTAGGAAGTATTTTTATGTCAGGTCAATATTGAGGTCAGCATAGGTCAAAGAAGGTTCTATAGGCTTACAACAGGGCAGTGTAGGTTTCCCCTCTAGATTTTTACTCAGCGGAGATATAGCAATTATTTATGCATCATAGGATTCCTCTCATCGTGGCGAATCGAATGACATATAACATGACCTTTCTAGGTCAAATGATGAAAATGACCTGACATCGAGCTAGGTCAGAGTCACAGGGTGGCCCGGTATGGTCATGCTGCATATCGATCGACTCCCTGTGACAATACAAGAACAATGAAAGCAAAATAAGAGCTTTATCTCAATTATGTGAGAAATGATTGTCAAAACAATCATTGTATGTTCATGTAACCTGGCATGACCTTTGAGAGGTCAGATGGTCAAAAACTCAACTTTATGGTCAAGATCGTGGTAAGATCTTGTTAGTTTTTACCTTGTTGGTAAGTCTACCTTGTTTTATCTTGTTGGTAAGTTTTATCCATCTAGTTTTTACCGAAAACGAGCCCTTTCTCTGTTTCACCATAGACTTATAATGGGGTGATCAAAAAATTGACCCCACCTTAGGTCAACAGTATCGAATTTCAGAGATAGCAGATTTTTAGACCCTAACGACCTCATTATATTGTGAATTTTCAAATTCATCGGTTGACTGATGCTCCTTAGGCGCCGCTTCAAACCGTGATTTTAGGTTTTGAGGTCAGGTTGCTTGACATTGGATAGCTCCTTGACCTGACATGACCTGACTTAAATTGGTCGGATGCGCAAAATTTATCAGGAATAAGGTACTGTAAGTTTCGTTGTTGTGCATCTCTTAGTTCTTGCGTTATCTGGGGAAAATCAGCTGGGGGCGAATTTCGCCCCCTCCCCAGCGGGGTGCGTGTTAAGGCATAACTTGTTACGGTCATAGCTGCTTGTTCCATTTACACACCACGTGCGAGTGGGTGGGGTTAGCACTGGGGCTTCTCTGAGTCGAAAAAAGAGAATCACCGTCTTTTTACCTGGCACATTTATTTCGGATTAATTTCGCAACTTTACTGAAGTATACAGCTAGGTCCAGGCAGCTACAGGTACAGGTAGCTTTACAACTAGGTTTAGGTCGTCTTCGGTCAGGTCACTAGACAAGGTGAAGTGACCTCACCTAAAATATGTTCAACCAGTCTGCAGTCATAGAAGGCTTCAGTAGTTGACCTGCAATTTATATCAAATAATAGATTACGGGGTGGGTGGGTGGATATCACCATGGTGCGAGGAAACCATAATCGCAACCTCTGTCCAGAGGCGTATCTAGGGGGCAGTCCGGTAACACCCACCAAAAACGAAATAGAGGGGCCAAAGCCTCATCCCCCAAAGCAATCTAATGATTCATAAATGATCGATTGGGGAGGACGTGTCCGTCAGCAAAAACCTTTTTAGCGTTTTTTGTCCGCTCGCAACATACCTCTTTCTCTCTGAAACTGAAAAATTGATTCACCACACCATTTAGATCCTGCCGGCCGTCGCATCCGCCGTTGTTTGTTTTTTGTTGTTTTTTTGCTCGCCGATATGGGCCCCAGCCAAGCGGCCGGATTCGCCCCCCCAATTTGAACAAGTTCCAACGCCCCTGTCCAGCCACTTCAGCCGCTCAACAACGTCGGAAATGTGGTCGTATTTCCAACGCCCGCTGATAACCCGGGCGCAGAAGTTGATTATTTTTTAATTTCGCGAAGGGGGGAGTGGTCAGCGTAGCTGGCTTCCACGCAGCCGACCCGGGTTCAAGGCCCGGCGGCTTCCCTGAACAAGGAGCAAGCTGGCTCCCGAGAAACCCTTCCAACAGGGAAAGAGTTGGCGACGCCATATGACCCTGGCAGTTGGTGCGTCGATAAGCCCCAAAAATTATTATTTAATTTCGCGAATCTGAGTAGCGTCGCATGAGCCGTAAACGCACAGGCAGTAACGACACAGGCAGTAACAAACAACAGACAGTAGCGACACAGGCAGTAACGAACAACAGACAGTAACGACACAGGCAGTAACGAACAACAGGCAGTAACGACACAGGCAGTAATGACACAGGCAGTAACGACACAGGCAGTAACGACACCGGCAGTAACGACACAGACGGTAACGACACAGGCAGTAACGACACAGGCAGTAGCCGGACCACTTTTTGCAACTTTTATCCGATCCTGGCTTCCAGGGGCTCATTCGATGCGTCTTGGCGAGCTTTACGACATGGTAACTTTAATTTGTCAAAATTTTGAATTTTCGAGATCCCGACCCTCCAAAAACTGAAAAATACTGGCCAAAATCAGGTTTTGCGCCCATGTTTGCTGCCAAAAAATAATTCTAACTGTACTTTTGGCCAATCATGTTTACGCTTACCAAATGCAACTGAAGCCGCTCAAAAAATTAAGTTTTGAAGAAAATATACCAAAATTCAAAGCGATCTTAACGTAATAGACGACTTGGTGGCCTTTTAACTTCCAATATACCATACGTTTAAGCATTTTGTTGCTTTGAATGTGAGACCGAACATTTAGATCAGTTTAAAACATCTAAGCACAGGTTGCAGGTTAAAAAGAAAATAATTAGGAATTGCCATAATTTATGTACCCTGATGCCGAATTATCACAGAAGGAAAATTTTTATAACACGCATATCATGACAGCCCGACGACACTCACTCTACCGGTCTGCTCCACCGCCTGGTGACTTGGCCGGGGTGGGTCTTCCGAGCACGCCTCTTATTTAAAGCGGCTCCATCCTAGCGTTTCTCGCCGACCACTTGTGCTGCAGCCTCCGAGGTCAGCTTCACACATCTCTCGGTAGACTGGGTATGGCACGGGATTCCACAAATGAGTGGCTCTTGGATTAGATTCTCAAGCTCTGCCTCGGCCATGCTCTTAACGTACGGTGGCTCAGAAGACCGTTCACTCCCTATGTCCGACAGTTCATAGTAAGCATTTGCGGAGAAGTTGAGTTCTGGTACTTTCAACTTCCTTACCTGCGTTGTTTGCGCGGACTTGCGGCGCAGCGACTTGATCTTTGCCAGAGCTCGTTCCCGGATAACTTTGTCCTGATCTGCGATCATTCCGAGGATGATGCTTTCCGAGTGAGCCATAAAGCCATTTCGTGCCCTGCTCTTCTGCACGATATCCAGGTCGTCCTTCGTGCAGTAGACCTGCTGTCTTCTGATCTCTTCGAAGAGGTTAGGTGCCGCGTTAACAGCATCAGAGCAGTATTTTACGTTAAGGATGGTGGGAACGTATACACAGACAATGTAGGGCACCAGTCGAACAAGGGTGTCCTCGGGTTTGCTAACGGTAAAATAGTGGCGCAGCAAACGACTCTGAGCGGTATGCCATCTCGCTGTGTACAGATTGCCATGGCTCTGTTCGGCCAAGCTGACTCCCACCTTACCACTAATAGCTGCCCTAGTGCAGAGATAGATGAACTTTAAGTCTCGTGACGTGCCTTCTATGACTTCGGTCGGAACATTCCGGAAGTCAGAGCACCAAATTGGTTGGAATGTTTTGACAGACATAGAATGCTCCTCTGAGGATATCTTCTGAGCCACCGTACGTTAAGAGCATGGCCGAGGCAGAGCTTGAGAATCTAATCCAAGAGCCACTCATTTGTGGAATCCCGTGCCATACCGAGTCTACCGAGAGATGTGTGAAGCTGACCTCGGAGGCTGCAGCACAAGTGGTCGGCGAGAAACGCCAGGTTGGAGCCGCTTTAAATAAGAAGCGTGCTCGGAAGACCCACCCCGGCCAAGTCACCAGGCGGTGGAGCAGACCGGTAGAGTGAGTGCCGTCGGGCTGTCATGATATGCGTGTTATAAAAATTTTCCTTCTGTGATAATTCGGCATCAGGGTATATAAATTATGAAAATACCTAATTATTTTTTTAACTTGCAAAGTGTGATCAGATGTTTTAAACTGATCTAAATAATCGGTCTCACATTCAAAGCGACAAAATGCTTAAAAGTCTGGTATATTGGTTGTTAAGAGGCCATCAAGTCGTCTATTACGTTGAGATCGCTTCCAATTTTGGTATTTTTTCTTCAAAACTTAATTTTTGAGCGGCTACAGTTACATTTGGTAAACGTAAACATGATTGACCAAAAGTACAGTTAGAAGTGGTTTTGGCAGCAAACATGAACGCAAAACCTGATTTTGGCCAATATTTTTCCGTTTTTGGAGGGTCGGGATCTCGAAAATTCAGAATTTGGGCAAATAAAGGTACCATGTTTTAAAGCTCGCCAAGACGCAGATTGAGCTCCGGGGAGCCAGGATCGGATAAAAAGTTGCACAAAGTGGTCAGGCTAACAGGCAGTAACGACACAGGCAGTAACGACACAGGCAGTAAAGGCACAGGCAGTAAAGGCACAGGCAGTAAAGGCACAGGCAGTAGCGACACAGGCAGTAACGACACAGGCAGTAACGAACAACAGACAGTAACGACACGGGCAGTAACGACACAGGCAGTAACGACACAGGCAGTAACGAGCAACAGACAGGACTAGAGATTGAACGATTTGTGGCATCAGCTGAGCCACAGTAGCGTCGCATGAGCCTTAGACGCACAGGCAATAACGAGCAACAAACAGGACTAGAGATTGAACGATTTGTGGCATCAGCTGAGCCACAGTAGCGTCGCATGAGCCGTAGACGCACAGGCAGTAACGAACAACAGACAGGACTAGAGAATGAACGACTTGTGGCATCAGCTGAGCCACAGTAGCGTCGCATGAGCCGTAGACGCACAGGCAATAACGAACAACAGACAGGACTAGAGATTGAACGATTTGTGGCATCAGCTGAGCCGGCACAACATGACGAACGTGAGTCAATGCGATTAGAAGGTCGCAGCAGGCTCGCCCTGCTTTAGTTTTGAGCTGAGATGGTAGCCCTCTAAACTGTATGTTACTTCCTGCTGGACCACCCAGTACACACAGAAGATCCGGTCATCTTCTGCACCGACTCCCAGGCCGCCTTAGAGTCACTCCGAGGTGGCCCGCCACTTCATACATCGCCTCTGAGAGTTAAAGTCTAGGAGCCTCTCTCGGCCCTGTCGCTGCGTCACCGACGTCAGGTACACATGCAATGGGTCCTGGCGCACTGCGACGTGCTCGGTAACGAGAGAGCGGACGCTATCGCGAAAGAGGCCTCCCAGCTCCCCAGATGGCTGTGCCAGTGGACACTCAGACGGCACATCGGGCGGCGACTAGAACTGCGCTGACCATCCGGGGCTGGCCCCCGTGCTGGCTCCGACAGCTGATGGAAGTGCATCTGCCCCCACCAGCATCACAACTAGACCGAAGCGGAGCAGTGGACGTCCACCAGATCCGCGCCTGACACTGCTCAGGGTCGGCCCAGTACCGACATCGTATAGGCCTCAGCCCATCGAGAGCCTGCCAGGGGCGCAACGACCATCGCTGCGGAGATGCTCTGTGCCTGATCTGCAGAAAGGAGGCAGGCGCCCCGAGGCACATCCTGCTCCGGTGTCCGGCGCGCATGGCGCTCCGCTTCTAAGTTACCGGAAGCATCCACCCGACGACGGGGAGGTGCGGAGCGGCGACATGGTGGCGGCCCTGAGGGCCACCGCTCGGTCCTTCCAGAGCCGAGGGGCTAGGCAGCAGTGACGCTGCCGGCGGACACAACAACAACAGCCAGAAATGTCCCAGACGTGTCCTGGGCTGCTGATAAGCACATGGACAAAGTTTGAAGAAAATAAAAGACATGAGGGTGTAAAATCGCCATCGCGTGTGCTGAAATGTCGTGGAATGCCCCAACTGTAGTGTAGAAGCAAAAAATGGCATGCAAAGGCAAGGCAGAGCAGCTCGTTTGCAAGCAGTCTTTGCAGCTCTGCCTTTTGCTTTCCTTTTGTTTTCCCTTTTGCCTCAGGCTGCGTAACTTTTGCCTTATATGTGTCAAGCGATAGGATGATGACGCATTATATAAATAAAACGACTTCAATGTCTGAAGAGAAGACAGCGAACCGGTAAAAATCGCAAACTTTCTAGCCCTCAGCTTAGACACCTGTTCCAAACAGCAACAAATGGCGTACAGCTCTGAGGTAAAAACGGATCCTTCGTAAGGCAAACAAAAAAAACTTATCAACATCACCACAACAAGTGCACACCCTGTGTCATTGTCATTTTTGGAGCCGTCTGTATAGAAACAGACGTGGTTTTCGAACGGTTCCGAACGCCAGTTCATAAATAACTGGTGCATCGCTTCAGGGGGCAAATTTTTGCTTTGTCGGGTAGGTCTGTATTCGTCTTAACTGTCGAGATGAGCTATGGTTCAATAACAGCTGCTTCATATGGTTTTACGAGGCCGCTGTTGATACCAGTCTGCCAGCCAGGCACAGACCCTCACTCCAGGGTGACGGGTTGCAACACGCGAGCCATTGTCTATCTGACAGAGGTGGGCGTCGCAAAAAAATGTTTGGTATGAGGGGTGTGTTGGTGACTGTTAGTATTATAACGGCGCATTTGTAGCGGTATTCTGTTAATTTCCACTAGCATGCTTATTATGGGTGAAGTTTGAACGCTCCTGTTACTATTCTGATAGCGTGATGATGGACAATATCGAGAATCTTTTTCGCGGACTAAGGAGCGGCCTCACACACAACACTACCGTACTCGATCGTCGAACGAATAAGTGATCTGTATGCCATTATAAGCATTTTCTTATCCGCACTGTATCTCATCCTCGTCAACACCTTCAGTATTTTCAGCTTATCGAAATATTTTTTGCGGAGTTCCTTCAGGTGTGGCACATATGAAAGTGTGTCGAGTGTGAGCCCGAGAAATCTTGTTTCCGCTACAACGTCGATCGGACTACCGCGAGTTTACAACATTGGGTCTTCAGTCTCCATGTATATAACAGAAGTTCATACATTTGGGTTTTGTACTTAAAATTTCAGTCCATTACGTGTGCTCCATTGTTGCAAATGTGTCGAGACCAAGCTGCAGTCTCCTCTGCGCAGCTGCTGTAGTAGGCGCTGTCGCCCATATTGTGAAGTCGTCAACAAAAAGTACATAACGTATGTTTGCGGGAAGAGTGTCTGCAGTATCATTGATCATAACCGCAAACAAGGCTATGGAGATCACAGAACCCTGGGCTATGCTCCGCTGTTGCTGATACCAATCCGATACGACTGAGGTTACACGAAATCGAAAATACCTATTCCTCAGAAAATTAGAAATAAACCATCCCATGTGTCCTCGCACGCCGAGTCCAAAGAGCTTATGCAGAACGCCCTTGGATGGCAAAGACGCCCCCAAAGGAGGAAGGCGCTCCCTCCCGAAAATCTTCCACATCTTCTCGGGAAATGGAATCCGCCGTCCCTGGTTTGAAGTGAGTAATAATAAACCTGGGGTCATCAAAAACTTACTGGGCGCTAGAAATGTCTCATCCATTCGTGTTTGTTCAAACGAAAGAGAGATTTAACGTCCTATGTGTGTTTTGACAGGGTCGAATAGACTTTGGCGGTCTTCAGGGCACCTTCTACCCGGCGGTCAGTCTGAACAGGAACGTGGCGGTGACCCTCCACACCGCACTGGACCCTCCCAGCGACGCCGAGATATAAAGCCGGTCCTCCCAGCGACGCCGAGATATAGAGCCGGTCCTCCCAGCGACGCCGAGATATAGAGCCGGTCCTCCCAGCGACGCCGAGATATACAGCCGGTCCTCCCAGCGACGCCAATATATAGAGCCGGTCCTCCCAGCGACGCCGAGATATAGAGCCGGTCCTCCCAGCGGTGCTGAGATATAGAGCCGGTCCTCCCAGCGACGCCAAGATATAGAGCCGGTCCTCCCAGCGGTGCCGAGATATAGAGCCGGTCCTCCCAGCGGTGCTGAGATATAGAGCCGGTCCTCCCAGCGACGCCAAGATATAGAGCCGGTCCTCCCAGCGGTGCCGAGATATAAGATATAAAGCCGGTATATGCGGCGACAACGATGAACTGGGCTGAATGCCTATGCTTTGAATTAGCGGGACTGACCCTGGCGTATGATGTAGAAATCGCAGAACGAACATCAGAGCGTAAACCCGGGTTATGATTTCCCATGCAGTGTGGGAAGCGTCCCTGTACCCGATGACTCACAGAGCAAGAGCTGATCCACACATCCACTCTAGAGAAGAGTAACATGAAGATTCAGACTCCAGGCCATGTAAGGAACCAGAATGTAGGCCCTATGCTCTAGCTCTAACGGAAAAATGACGCTTGAAATTTATCTAGGAAAACAAGCTAGCCTGTCTAAGCGGCTTTTGGAAATGCGATACCAAACCTCATTGATGAGTCATTTCGGTAGATAGGAGCATAACCCACCATTCCCCGAGGCGGGAAGCTGGTGAGCGCCCCTGCTTATCCTTCCCTGGGGCGAGAGCCTGGTGAGCACTCCTGCTTATCCTTCCCTAAGACGAGAGCCTGGTGAGCACTCCTGCTTATCCTTCCCTGGGGCGAGAGCCTGGTGAGCATTCCTGCTTATCCTTCCCTGGAGCGAGAGCCTGGTGAGCACTTCTGCTTATCCTTCCCTGAGACGAGAGCCTGGTGAGCACTCCTGCTTACCCTTCCCTGAGACGAGAGCCTGGTGAGCACTCGTGCTTATCCTTCCCTGGGACGAGAGCCTGGTGAGCGCCCCTGCTTATCCTTCCCTGAGACGAGAGCCTGGTGATTGTTTCTGCAGACTTCTTACTAACGTCGTTGCGTCAGAAATAATCGGAAATGCACGTGAACGAAGGAGGCAAGGCACATTGTTATTATACCTATAAGCAGACGTAACAAGTCACACAATTGCAGCGTCAACCCAGTGGTTTGTTCACCGTGATCGATCACCTGTGTACAATTACATTCACCCTGGGAGCAGCCTCGGAGTCGGGTGACCCGTAGAGCGCGCCAAGTCAAATGTCTGGGTACAATCGAAACGATTTGATCTGCGCTCCTTTAGCCCAACCGACCACTGCCGTGGGGCTGCCAGCATTGCGTTTGTGTGTCTGACTGTTGACATTCTGGGAGTGCTCTCTTGCCGACGCCTGTGGTCAGAGTGTGTGAGGACGAGCCTATAGCCTGGCAGTTTTGATTGGGTGGTGTGCGTTGAAGCCTGAATGAGGACGAGCCTATAGCCTGGCAGTTTTGATTGGGTGGTGTGCGTTGAAGCCTGAATGAGGACAAGCCTATAGCCTGGCAGTTTTGATTGGGTGGTGTGCGTTGAAGCCTGAATGAGGACGAGCCTATAGCCTGGCAGTTTTGATTGGGTGGTGTGCGTTGAAGCCTGAATGAGGACGAGCCTATAGCCTGGCAGTTTTGATTGGGTGGTGTGCGTTGAAGCCTGAATGAGGACGAGCCTATAGTCTGGCAGTTTTGATTGGGTGGTGTGCGTTGAAGCCTGAATGAGGACGAGCCTATAGCCTGGCAGTTTTGATTGGGTGGTGTGCGTTGAAGCCTGAATGAGGACGAGCCTATAGCCTGGCAGTTTTGATTGGGTGGTGTGCGTTGAAGCCTGAAGAGTCCAGAGAAGCTTGGTGCGTCCCAACCTTGCAGCGTGACGGCCCGTTATTCTGACAGACCAACCAGTGACGGATCCAGGGGCAGGGGCAAATCATGCATTTGCCCCATCCAACAAGAAAGCTTGGGGCACCCCCAGAACTGCCAACTGCCAGACCATTTCTCTTTATTATCGTATAAGCAAGGCTTTGGTGCTTAAACTGAACCAGTCAAGTTCAGAGAATACCAGTCAATTTTAGTGTAAACTTTGGACCTTGGTCCTCTTGATATTTAAAATTGCTTTTGGGGGAATGATCCTTGGATAGCAGAAGCAAGCATATTGTGGCCACATCTTTCACCCCGTGACGTTTTTTGCTCTTCATTTTTGGTTAAGCCCTTCCCAAATCTACCGGTTAGTTAAATTGTGGCCAAATCTTCCATCGCGCGACGTTTTTTGCTTTTCGACTTTTGTTTACTCCCCCCCAACCTGCTGGCTTGATCGGCTACTGTGACCAACTTTGATTTTGTGATAGGTTTCGGTTGGTTCGTAGACCAATTTTTCAATGCATTTATATTTTGCATCTTGAAAGAAAGCTGGAAATTATTGTTCTGGCGTGGGTCTGTCCTGTTCTGTTCTCTTCTGCTTTTTGTATTTATTTATTTGTGCTGTAGTCTGGTATTTCTTAAAGGAAGGCACTGCAGTGTGGCCAAAGTGTAACTGTGTCATTTTATATCGTGTCAATCTCAGCCATTTTGTATTTTGGCCGTACGTGTATCTTTTGCGTGAAGTCCATCCTTTTGGCGTGGATTGTGCAGATAATGGCTAGTGTTCTTGGGGTGATGTATATAGACTGTGAATAAGGATGCGAAAGGTGACGGCTCTTTGCGATGGCGGTGCCCTTAGAGTGGCATATGTGTAATCATTTAGAGTCCAGTATATTGTGAAACAATGTTTCATCAAATCTAGTCATGATGAGTCTTTAAAGCCCACGAAACGATTTCTCCCCTTTGCCCCTGTGTCTCCCGAAAGAAAAGAGGAACCGATGAAGCCTCTGATATTTTGTACGTTTTTGAAAATGTTTGATCATATCATACTGAGCTTAGTAAAGTGCGACACCAGAGTGTTAATAGAGCGGTGTGAAGTTGTGTGTGTGCCCATTGTAACCACCTTGCCCTGTACTATTTTTTGCCCCGCCAGTGGTGGTGGCAAGTCATGATCTAGTTCTCTCAATGCTCATGCTTTATGTGTGAAATAGAGTAAACGTATCATGTCACAATATTTCGCGGTAAAATAATTAGTTTAGTCGGCTTAGCTAGAAAGCTGTGAGGGAGAAGTTTGAAATGGGCAAACATTGCATCACAAATTCTACTTTGTATTAATTGTGTATGCTTGGGGTGAATATTAGGTGAAGGACACATCCAACTGTCCACCAGAGGCACCCCCACAGGGGTTCAGCTCCTGGCAAGAACGATCTGATTGGTGAGGTGTGCGTCTCCACCGCAAAGCCGCATGTGGGCGCCAGTACCAGAGAAAGATCCGATGAGGCGTGGCCTAGATATTTTTATCCTATGCCCGCTTAACTCGATTAACACTATCGAGACCTCCACAGTACATTTGCAATCAGTGTAGAAATTGTAATGAAGCCAGTCAAGTTCCAGGCTGATACCTCAAGCTCCCGTGTTGCTGGACCGCTAATGTTGGGAGCTTCTGCGGGCGTGATGCGATGTTACCTGGAGCAGACCTTACTGTCGCAGTGTGTGCTTACCTTACTGTCAGTGTGATGTGGCATTTTTCCGGCCTCCGCATCCACCGCCATCTTTTCCGTAATGCATCGGAAACGGTGTTTCTGTTTTTGTCGGAAGGTGGCGCGGAGGCTGCTCCCTCCGAGAAGCTGGACCCTCGTGGTGCTGTCTCATTGAAACATGACGAAGATTCAAGTGGGTGGACATTGCATAATACAAGGTGGTACGAGTGTGTTCTTGTGTTGAGAAATGAAGGCGTGCCGAGCCAGGGGGCGGATCCAAGGGAAGGCCGCGGGGGCCACGGCCCCTCGCTTGTGAGGCGCCCCTTCGGCGCTAAGGCACCCCGGCGCCGCCTCCATATGCTCCGCGTATGCATGTCTAACGGGAATACCAGCGCCCCGTGGTAATGCTGCTGCATAAAAATACCACATCTTGTCAACCAGCGTCCAGCCCTGTATCACTGGCGCCCCTCCTGGTGCATCATTAGTGCCTTCTTTTCACTCCATCGGCGCCCCCAAGCCTCATCGTGGGCTCTCCCACCTCTTGACATCCCGCTATGTACTACTGGCTCCCCACTCCTCACTACGGGCGACCCCACCTTCTAGCAATTCGCTCTATACCATTGGCGCCCCATTGGTGCATGATTGGTGCCTTTGTCTCACTCCACCGGCGCCCCCAAATCTCATCGTGGACTCTCCCATCTCTTGACATCCCACTATGTACTACTGGTGCCCCACTCCTCACTACGGGCGCCCCCACCTGAAAATGTGCTCTATACCACTGGTGCCTCCATGGTGCAGCATTGATGCCTCGTTTTTGCTCCAACGGCGCCCCCACGCGTCACTGTGGGCGCCCCATCTGTTGAAACCCCGCATGTACCACCGGCGCCACCATTTGGCATCATTGGTGCCTTCTTTGAATTCCAGCGCCCCCACGCTTCACTGTGGGCACCCATTGGCGGATGCAGGGGGCGTTCCGGCCATGGCCCCCCAAAGCGCTGGGAGGGAGGGGCAAAACTATCTTTTGACCCCAAGCGCCGGAGAATTTTTTGAAAAAAAATGTTTACGCTAGGTCTGTAGAGTAAACAAGTTTTCGCTCCCCCCGAGAGCGATCATTTACTTGGAGAGGTAGCTTATACTAGGTCTGTCGAGCACTGAAAAAAGGTGTTTACACTAGGTCTGAAGAGCAAAAAATATTCGCTCCCAACCCCTCCTTCCCCAGGAGGAGCGGCAGACATGGGTTTGCCCCCCCTCCAAAAAAACTCGGGTCTGCGTCCGCCCCTGCTTTTTGGACCCGCTCTATACCACTGGCGCCCCTGTGGTACATAATTGGTGCGTTGTTTTTCTCGAACGGCGCACCCATGCCCCACTGAGGGGGTCTTCACCTTTCAACAGCCCTTTCTATACCACTGGAGCTCCCCCTTATGATGCATCAGTAGTGTCTGTCTTTGGCTTTGCCGGCGCCTCCCCCCCGCCTCTTCCCACCATCTTTTGACACATCGGTCTGTATCACTGGCGCCCCCATGATGAATCATTGGTGCCTGTTCTTTGCTCCACCGGCGCCTTCATCTCCCGCCGTGGGCTCATCGGGAGCGCCCTCCTTTTGACAAACCGCTCTGTCTGGCGGTTCCCATGGTACACATTGGTGCTTTTCTTTCGCTCCATCGGTGACCTCACATCTCATTATAGGCACCCCTATACTTCTGCTAATTGCTTGATGCATCAATGGTATCTAACTTTTGCTCCACCGGCGCTCCCCTCTCAAACCCCTACCCCCGCCACGCGTCACTGTGGGCGCCCCAACTTTTGACAGCACGTTCTGTGCATAAGTGTCGCCACCGGCAAAAAAGTGGGGGGGCCAGCCAAACTTCAACCTGATGCTGACAGAAAACTTTCAACGTCAGGGCCAAAAACTGTTCGAATTTGGACTCTTCGTCGCTTCCCGCAGCGGCTGGATATAAGAATGTCCGGTTTTCTCTCATTTTGACTGAGATCAGGAAATTTTCGGCCAAAGAGTGGGGGCCAGGCCCCCCTGGCCCCCCTTTTCCGGCGCTTATGGTTCTGTGCCTCCGGCGCCTCCATGGTGCATGATGGGTGCCTATCGTTTGCTCCATTAGTGCATTAACACATCACTACCAGAAACCCCATGCAGCTGCTCTTTTCTTTACATTTTTTTGCACCCCAAACGTTGCCCGTTGTCTTATCAGCACCTCCCCTTGACAGCTCCCACACATTTCACTGAATGCGAGTACACCCACGCTGTATCACCGGTAGTGCCAAACTTCAGCTTCGGTGTCTCCTTGATGACCAAACTGCGTCATCAGCGCCCTTTCCATACGCCGCCTTCTCCTGCCTGTTGCCCAACCAGTACCCTATCCGTGTGCCCCCTCCCCTTACACCCCGTTGTTACCCCACCGCCGTCCCTATGATGGATTATTTCCTCCCACAGACGCCCCACTGACAGTTCCACGCCTATGTACTGCAGGCGCCCCTTTGCTTCATCACCGGTATCCACAACCATACGCGTCGGAAAAGGGGGGCCAGGGGGGGCCTGGCCCCCCACTTTTTGGCCAAAAATTTCCTGATCTCAGTCAAAATGAGAGACAACCGGACATTCTTATATCCAGCCGCTGCGGAATGCAGCGAGGAGCCCAAATTCGAACAGTTTTTGGTCCTGATGTTGAAAGTTTTTGTCAGCATCAGGTTGAAGTTTGGCTGGCCCCCCCCACTTTTTGCCGGTGGCGACACTTATGTCCACAACTCTAGTATCAGTATCCCCTCGGTGGAGAATCAGCGTCCCCCCGATTCACTATCCCTCGCCCGAAAGCCCAAATAACTAACTCCCGACACTTGCTCCGGCTAGACCACCGGCGCCCCACGGGGCGTACCACACCGAAATTTTGGCGCTTCCATGCTGCATCACCCCTGGTCTCATTTATGTTCCTTAGCGCCCCTCATACGTCATGCCCCGGATTACTATTGGGCGTCCCACTTCAACGTGGACCACCCTCATCGATTTTGTGATGCCCTCTACTTTGTGGTTGGTCGCCCAAATTTCACGATTGGCCACCCTTTTCATCCCTAGAGCGCCCCACTGCAACATGGACCGCCCGTGCCCGCCTTTGGCCGCCCTCTTCTGCATGCTTGTTCGCCTGTTCTCCACTATTGGTCGCTCCTTTGCAGATCTAGAGCGCCCCACTTCAATGTGGACCCCTCACTCACCTCCGGACGCCCTCTATCTTATGGTTGGGAACCCCATATGTCACGATTGGCCACCCTTTTTCAGCCCTTGGCGGACCTTTGCAACGTGGACCACCCTCATTTACCTCCAGGCGCTCTTAACTCTGTGGCTGGGCGCCCCGTTTTCACAATTGACTCCCTTTTCAGCCCTAGTCTGCCCCACGGCAACATGGACCGCCCTCACCCACTTTTAGCCGCTCTCTTCTGCATTATTGCGCGCAGCTTCTCCACTGTTGGCCGCTCTTGTGCAACCTTGGAGCACCCCACTTCAACGTGGGCTGCCCTCATTCACCTCTGGCCGCCCTCCGCTTTGTGGTTCGGAGCCCCTAATTAAATATCGACCGCCCCGCTTCAACTCTAAAGTGGCCCACCGTAAAATTGAGCGCTCTCATCCACTTTTGACTGCGCTCTAGTGCATGCTGGTGCGCCCCTTTTCCACAATCGTCTGTTCTTTCTTGGCCTTGGGGCGCCCTCTTTTCCGTGTACCGCCTTCAACTTCGGATGGTCTCTACTTTGTGTTCGGCTGTCCCTATTTCAAAATTTACTCTCTTTTTAGCCTTAGGGCACCCCACTGCAACATGGAAAGCTCTCAGCTTTGAGTGGTAAAAGTTGCTCCGAGTTCTTTAAGTGTATGCTTAGGGTATCGATCGGTCTCATATTTTGCTCTGTTATCACGCAGTATCCCCCAGGGCGCATTCATGCCCATCCAATGTGTGGTCGTGTGCCCGCCCGATATGTGGTTGCGTTGTCTATTGCGACGAGAACATGCTACGATGTAATATAGCGGACTGTTAAAAATAATGTTTCTTGTGAATCAGATTTTGAGCACGTAGACCAATATCCTTTATATTTGTTTAAACAATATTCCGGATCTACTGATAACTCTGTTGCTGTTGACTGCGATAATTTACTTATTTTGCCGAGATGTGTTTTCGCAGTGCCCCTAATGAAGAGTTATCCAGACCAGGGTACTTTAACTACGGGTACAACCAAGTTTCCTACTAAAGGTAGTCCTCCCTGATGACGTCACCGCCTTTTCCTACTAAGTTCTAGGAGATTCTACTGGGTTTTTGGAAAGATCAGCTGGAACATACCAAGTTTGGGCGTATTTGGCAGCAATCTAGTATAAATCGAAAGCAATTTCCTTCGCCCATTTAACAGTAACCTTGATCTCAACGGCGAGTGGCGTATTTTACGTAAATCTAATGAAAAAAATAAGAACACTTCAAAGAATTTGTTGAAAGGGCATGCATTTATTTGGTCAACTCAGGCCTACTTGAATTTATGCAGCCGTGAACAGTGATTTTGACAAATATACACACAGATAAATCAGCAACAACATGCAAATACCTATAAGCAATTTCTAGCTTCTCCATCGCTAATCTGGATACCTTTCATCACATAAATTCAAATTATCAGCACCCACACGCTGATCATATGACTGCTTACTAAAGATTAATAATTGTTGGGGTTTAACGACGCACCAACTGCCAGGGTTATACGGCGTCGCCAACTCTCACCCTGTTGGAAGGGATTTTGGGGGTCAGATCGACTTATTCAGAGGCTCCGCCGGGACTTGAACCCGGGACCGGTGGCTTAGAAGACAAGGGTGCTATCCACTAAGCCACCTCATCCCCTGCTTACTAAAGACATGCAGAAGCGTCGAGAAGGATGAAGCTTTAGCTAACGCGACCATTGGAGTCGAATACCTGAAGCTTGATGTTACGAAAACTCGCTGAAATTTCTAATCATGCCCATCTGCATGGATTAAGAGAAGTACCATTAAATTAACGTCAAAATATTACCTGCAAACTCGTTATAATCCATCCGCTTTTATTAACAGCCGAGAGAAATAAGTTTACCTTCGCTCAAGAGATCACCGGTGTTTATTTTCTTCTGCTGCAGGTACCATGGAAATCAACAGCCAATCAAAGGTCAGCAATCAACAGCCAATCAAAATCGAGATCAGTCTTACTGCAAACAGCTGTTAGTGCTGAAGCTGCCATTATTTTGACGCGCTCTAGAAAATTTGTAAAAATAATATTCTCCGCTGGAGCTTTCGCAAAACGTCTTATGGTTTCACAAGTAAAAATATTCAGCTTTCTGTTCAACCAGATAAATTTGGTTGATACAGTTCTAAAATAGGTTATTTAGAGCTTCGAAAAAGTGTAATTTCTCCAATGTCCTCCATAGTAACTGTTGTGCCCGTCCAGCCCTGATGACTTAATGCTGCCAAACAACTTGAACGGGGTCTGATACGAGGCAGCAAGGCAAAATTTCTGCGTGATCTTTGTGAGCAAAAATTGCAAGCTCGGCTGGAGGCACCTGAAGAATTTTGCTTACGTCCTCCACAAATTTGTAAACAGCAAAAAGTTTCGCCCTCATGTAGAGTAATATGGATTTATCACTATCCGCTCTGCGCAGACAGGGGAAAAGTTCACCAACAGTTAAAAGTTCTGCAACAACGACTGGTCCGCAAAATCTCCAAAGGCCGTCTCTGCGTGAATTTTACTTCAAAATGTAATCCAGGTAGAAAGTGCCCTGTTTCATTGCTGTTTGTTTGACCAGAGGCACTCTGTGAAATTCTGTCTTTTTCCTGGTAGCGTGATTTTTTAAACGGTGCTTTTTCAAATGGCATCGCAAATACGCAAAATTAACGTCGCAAAAATCCATGATACCAAAGGCAACCCCCAAATGGTAGTCTGACCGCCCCCGGAGACTTCGCTACCCTTAGCGAAATCCTGGATCGTCCATGTACCCACCCCTCTCGGTTGTAGATCAGTGATAGATAAGCTCGGTCCGTGTCTGCTCAGGTGCGACCTCTAACATCATCACCTTGTATATGTTGAGTTTGCGGCCGGTTTGATAGAGCTGGATTTGAGATAGATTTTAATGCCGAAGGGGCCTTGACAGGGGGTCAGGAATAGCTTTGGGGGCTGGACCGTGCAAGGAATATATTTTCATTAAAAACGTTGGTGTATGTGTATGTATGTATGTATGTATATATATATATATATATATATATATATATATATATATATATATATATATATAATATTTCGAAGAGCAAAAAAACCTTCACCACCGTTTTGGGAGGCAGACAACTTCATGAACTCTGGTGGGTCACAAAGCTATGCACCGGCGCTAAATTCGCTGAGGTCCGCTCAACATTGGATTGGATCTCCACAAATACAGGGATTGACCAAATGTCCGCTAGGGTCAGTGATCAGGACCATCCCGAATCGCATCAAATATTCTGTGGCCTGTTTGAATAAAGAGTTACCTATTGCTCCCAAGCAAAGACGGAGGTTGCAGCCACAGAGGGCTGATACCAAAGGGGTAACCGCAAGCAAGGCAGAGGCCGACTGTAGTCAGGCCTAGGTAGACCATGGGGGTGGGGGGCATGAATGGTTAAAAGTAGGGGACTGGCTTCGGCCACAACATGTCTGAGATTATCGTGAGGGACCTGGTCGCAAACACATAGGTCGCAAGTGGACCACAGGGGTCCAGAAGCACTTCAGGGGTCGGATAGTCACAGGAGGTCCGGGTGAACTGCAAAGGGCCCGGCTGGACCCACTGAGGGCCCGGGTAGATAACAGGGGAATTATCTGCATCTGCGGAGAATACGGTCCGGCTTCGGCAGCAGGGGGCTGGGGGTAATTCGGAGGAGCCCGGTCGCAGACTCAGATGTTCCAATTGGACTAAAGGGCGCCCGGAAGCATGTCAGGACGCCCGGATAGCCACAGGAGGGTGACTATCACCCACTCAACCGCTGGGGGCACGGCTTCTACCACAGGGAGCCCGGGGTTGAAAACAGGGAAATTATCTGCAACTGCTGAGAATAGGGGTCCGACTTCGGCAGCAGTGGGCCTGGCATAATTATGAGGGACCCGGTCGCAGACTCAGAGGTTCCGAGTGAACCAAAGGAGGCCCAGTGTAGAGACCAGTGTAGCTCAGGGGTAACGCGCCTGCCTTCTGAGATAAAGGTTTCGGGTTCAAATTCCGGGACCCGCTGGGCGCAGGGTTGGCTCTCATGATTAACCGTAGCCTTGTCCTGGCAATGACTGCCAACCGCCTTGTACGGCACGGTGGGACATAGAGAAACAGTCATCAATTCCCGGAATTTTTCCGCATATGCGGGGAATTGGGCAGTAGCTTCTGATGTTCGCAAAGGCCAGGAGCCGAAAAGTAAAAAAAGGAAACACTCGGGGAGCCTCCGAGGCCAAAAGCTGGAGACCCGGAAACCAGCATTAGGGGGGGGTTGCGACAGCAACTCTCGGAGATACAAAACGACAACCATTCGGAGCCCTGAGATCGATTTCAGAGGCCCCGAAATACATTGAAATGGGCCCCTAGACCTGAATTCGGGTGACATTTGGAACAGGGGCAAAATAATACTTTGGTGAGGATTCTTACGCAGTTGGCTTTAAGACAATTATCAATTTTCCGCCGTGCACCATACTAGAACATTTATGCAGCGTTAGAAATCAATGGAATTTTTTGTGCATTATCGTAAATTTCAAGTAAATACGCTTTCCTTGTATATTTTTTTATTTTCCTAGATAATTCTGCAACACTTTCCACAGAAAAAATTTTCGAATCAAAGAACATTTTTATCAATCCTTAACACTGTTGGAAGTTTTCCACGATTTCAAAGTAGTCCCATCTTACGTTACGAATTTTTGCACACTTTATACCCAAAAGTCTAGGGGAAACGTAGAGGGCTTCGACTGGTTCGCCCTGTGTGTTTTGATGACAATGCCACCGCTCTGTTCTGTACGCATCTTTGCGTATGTATTCTGGAGTGGTAAATTTACCCGTATGGCCGGAGCTTCCAAATTTTACGCTGTGGTTTCTCGGCGTAAGTCAACTTTTATTTCCCCCTGATTTGGAAGCCTGCGGGGCCTAGCTAAAGCCGCAGGGCTCACCCTGCGGTGGCCCAGCGGCTGCGGCGGGAGGCGTTTCTTTCCAGTGCTTAAGGTCAGCCCAAGGGGTGGGGCCGATCGCTACCCCCTTTGGATACGCCCCAGGCAATCAGGACCACACATAGGATAAAATTGCATTTTATCGTTCATGCACGAAAGTCAAGCCAGGGGTAACGCAGCTACACAGCTGACCGGAAGATCCTAGGGTAAGCGGAAGCTAAAGCTGCGGACAGTGGCTAATGGCTACAACCGCGAAGTGACAGAGTTCGCAGCTGCAGCATGACTCCCCGCGGCCACTGTCGACATCATCGATAGGGAGCTGCGCGCTGTGGCTCGCACGATCCCAGCATGCCCGCAGCCAACTCCGACGGACCCCTCATGGCGGAGGCAGGTGGCGCGACCAGGATTTGGCTTGGAGCCTAACCTTCAGAATGGACCCTTTATAGCTTAATGCCTCCCTCCATACCGACCTGTTAATGAGTAAATATTTCTTCAAATAAGCACAGTGAACTTCACCCAGGATTTTCCTTTTAAGGATTGGAAAAGGCGCACTTTATTAATATTTAAAAATAATTGTGTTTTATATCTGGATATCTTACGAACATGTCATGGAAGGAAGGAAGGAGAAAAGCTCACCGCTCTGGACGGACGGGATCAGATGAGGAAGGACTTGCTGGTAGAGAATCATCTTCAGAGTTCGAAGTTAGCGGCACTCACCACTCACCACACGCACTTGTGCCTGCTGAGCAGCGAAATATTTCAATGTCACTTCAGTGATTATTCTTAGAAAATTATAGATAAAGAAACTCGCAGCGAGAGGGTAGCAGTTAAGTGTTACCGCTGAATATTTGCTGTGAAGAAAGATATTATCACGCAATAATATAATTTTGATATTTTAAAGGTCATACAGTCACGACATTATAAAACAAACGAATTCGCACACTTGATGTTCATAAACATCTCTCAGACCCCCCCCAGCTTGCTCTCGCGCAGCAGTTTCGGGAGACACAACGAGAGCATTGCTCGGGATCGGTGTTCAGGGGTCCATGAGACCGATTCCCGATGACTTCTGAGCGCGATGCTCGAACTGACCTTGCTCACTGAACGAGCACTTCACTTGCTTTGAGCTGACCTTGTTCCTGAAAGCGTAGGCATTGGTCTCGGGGCCCCAAACTTGACCTCCGGGGACCCCGGGAATCAGTCTCGGAGGCCCCCGAACATCGGTCTCGGACTCCACGAGCATCGCTTTGGGGCCCCGAACATCTGCCTCGCTGCCCCGAGAATCACTCCGGGACCCCCAAAACATGGTCTCTCGCCCCTCCACCCCACCCCCCAGAGTGATGCTCGGAACCGATATTCGGGGACCCCGAGACGGATTCTCGAGGGATTCCAAGACCAAGCTCAGAGGGACCCAGTGATGCTCGGGAGCCTCCGAGAATGATGTTGAACGTGGGGGGTGTCCAGGAGACCGATGATCATGGTCTCCGAGTCAAGAGCAATGCTCGGGGGCCCCAAGGCAGATGTTCGATGCCCCTAAAATGTATACCTTTATCAATCCCAGGAAATCCACCTCAGTGAGCATCATATTCTCAACACAGGCACATCTACCCGATCACTTTTTCCGAGACCCTCCGATCTTGGTCCCGAGCAGTGGTCTCGGAGCACCCAAGGGTGATATTCGGGAGCTCCCAAGACTGATATCCCGGTCTCCCAAGACCAATGTCCCTGGCCCCCGGGAGTGATGTTCGAGACCAATGTTTAGGGGCTCCCGAGACTGATTCCCGAGGGCCAAAAGATCGGGGGGCCCCGACAAGGAGGCTCGGAGCCCCAAAAATGTTCGGGAACCCAAAAGACAGATGCTCAGAGGTCCCCGAGAGCGATTCTCTGGGGCCCTCCAAGACTGATTATCGGGATCCCGAGACCAAGCTGGAGGGGGGAGCACTAACACCCATATTCCTGCTTTACAGTGAACAGTAAGCCCAAGAGGAGTCCACGGACCCCCTAGGCTAAGCCATTGCCCCAGCCCCACCTGTATCAAACCAAAGCAGGCCCCAAGCAACCATGTTCTCTAGTTGTCAGCATCGCAGAGGAAAGGGATTATGTGACTGAATTGACAGCATTTTGTATCCTCTTTCTCAAAACTTACTCCATACTTTAAGAGCTTTTAAAGTCAGTTTTAAAATAGCAGTGGCATAAACAAATAGAGCAAGAAGTCCCAAAACATCTCAACGTACAAAGAGTGCCAAATGAGGACTAGCACAATAGGCACCAGGCCAAACGTAATTTTTCGCTAAAATAATAGTTCTACATGTGAAAGATTGTGCGATAGCATATTCAGGGATAACATTGTACCTGACCATTCCCAAAATGTGCAAGAGTTTAAGAGTGCAAAAATACGCAAAAACATGTATACAGTCACTGGCGGATCCAGGGGGCCCGGGGCCATGGCCCCAAGCCGAATAGTATCTCCCAAAACGACCGACTTTTGGCTTTTTTAAACCTTGCTTTTGGTTTTTGATTTGGCCCCAAACGATGTTTTGCCCTATTTTCGACGCCAATGTATACAGTTTTGCATCCTGCACAATACATCTCAATTGAGCCAGATATGTGGGTGAGCTTACTTTCCATCCAAACATGAATATTTCCTTCATATTTCTATTTAGACAGCTTTCTTAAAGCTGTCATAAAAATTTTCCTGTATTTGATAAAGTTTAAGTGACCTCCCCAAACCCCTCTCCCACAGTCCCAAATGCCTAAAGCCCATTCCAAACCTATCCACCTGCTGCTTCAGCAAAAACTAATAACACCTACAGTGTTTTGCAGACAAGGCACGAGCCACATTAAGAGGATTGGTTGCATGATTGTAAAGTCATGCTGAATGAAAATATTTTTGGTCATTTATCAGCCAGTTACACTGTGTACTGTTCGGTCCTTGAATTCAACCTGACTAAAGAGCGCGACCGCCGATCAACAAACCACCATGGTGTTCCACCAAGAACTGTATTTGCCCGAAAAATCCAGGTATGACAACAGTTGGCCAATCACTAGAAAGAGACACAAGTACTTGCTCACTTAGTGTAAACAAGTACCAACGTGAAGTAACCGAAAGTGACGTCATCAACACTACATACTCCCACACAATCCTGAAGGTCGACAATGGAAAAGCAAAATATTGCGGAAACAGGATTAACAAATCGTACATCATGAAACAAACACATCACAGGCTGAGACGAGCCGGTCGGAAGCAACGTCGTCCAAACGAGGATGGCGGCAACTCCCGCAGGCCACTCGTCGTCGAACGGTCCGAGGTCGGCTCCGGTGGTTTCGGTACGTCAGCAGTCGGCTGGTCGCCAGAAGATGGCGTCGGCTGCTCAGACGATTCCAATGACAGAACTGTTCGACTTCATGAAGGCCAAAACCTTCCGATACCTGTAAAAAAGGTATCGACAGGTGGTGATGGGATCCCTCTGAATCATCCCTCGTATTTCGGATTTCATTTCTCTTTGAGAAACAGAAATTCGGATGTTGTCCTCGGCTTCGGCAATCAACTTTTTCAAACTCCTCATCAGATTGCTCCATAGGCTTTTCACTTTTCCCTGTTTCAAAAGCACGTACAAGGGTGTCCAAAATATTTCAACGGGTGAAAAAGTAACAAAAAAGTAGGACGCCCCAGCTGGCGAATGAATGCAAATACCTCCGCTTTTTTGGCTGACCAGTACTGAGGAGAATTTCGGGAAGCTTCTAGAAAGGACGTTACAGCTTCAGCATTTTGCAGAGCTGGTATTCCAGCCCTGCAGAGACCAGCTGTCAAAGGAACGCCAGACTTGGTTTTCGAGAGGTAAAACCAAAGCTTGCCCTCGAGCAGAATGAACTGCTTAGTACGGTAGAGCATGAATAAAGCCTCATATTTTCTGGCAAGTCTGGCATTTTTTGACATTACCATAGGCTTTGCAATCGTAGACAGATCGAACTTTTGATCGCCCTTCGTAATTAGCTGATTTTGACCTTGAAAAATATCAGGGAAGCACTCATAGAAGGCAGCATGTTTGATATTGGTACAGGCTTTCCATTCTCGGTGGGGGCCAGCTTAAGGCTTTCATGACCCTGAAGCCCAAACCCATGGTTACGCCCGTGGCTATCAGCTGTCTGATGCTGTTCTGAATGTTTCACCACAAGGGTATATTTCGTGCCAGCTCTGTCACCAGCATTGACGTGATTACCAGAGGGCAATTCACTATCACTCACGTCATCATCCGGCCAGCTTAGGTCATCAGGAAAGGTGGTTTCGCACGGGGGTTCGAAATCTTTCAAGTTAGTCAAGCGCTCTTCATCAAATATTACGCCCTCATACGCTGGTGTTGAACGCAGCTCATTCACAGCCAATTTCATTTTGGCAATGTCGATGGTGCCTTGCTCGTAAGCTCGGTCGTCCGCTAATCGCCTGTTCAATATAACGCGCGTTTTCAAGTCCAACGTTGTAACGCTCAGATCTTTTGCAACGCGAGGTAAAATCCGACTCCAAGTGTTTGCCACTTTGTGCGGAACCAGAACGACGCTACCCACCAGACAATATCCTCCACGACCCCGGCCAGTTCCCAAAGGTACAGGGCGCTTTGAGAACGGCATCTGCAATCTAAGAAAAGGATGGCATACCGCCAGAAGTCTCGATTCCATCCAATTTAAGTCAGATACGTGTGGTTTCTTCCGGGGGAATATACCCTCTCCATTGTAAAAGTTTTTGTAACACCACGAGGGTGTCTTTCCTTTCTTGATCTGCCTGGCACATGTATGACAAAAATTACCACCCGAATCGACATACGGCGTGGCGACACGGCCCGGGAGGAAAACTCTCTGAGCAGAAAACATCATGCGCTGACAGCTGATGCATGGCATCAGAGTAGTGATAAGCTCTTTTTTAATCGCAGCAGATTTCCCCTCACCATTTGACTAGCACCAATAACAGCGCTACGATTTCGGCCAGCATCTCTTCCTCAGGCAAATGTGGGGTCCACGCGTCTACGCCGCTCAACGAGTCTCTTAAGATAAAGAAAACGTTCTCTGAACTCAGGCCGTCTGTATTTATCACGGAACAGCTGCCTTTGACGAGCCCTTTCCCGAATGGACGCACGCCTCAGCTGGCTTTGCGTCTTCTCTTTCAACTTTACTTCGAGATCAACACGCTTTAGACGTTTTGATTCCGCGTCTAACGCTCTTTCACTGGCACGGAAGGCGGGAATATTTCGTTTGGAAGCAGTGGCCCGCCTTTCAGCCTCCCGAAGCTCAGGGTTGTTAGCTCTTTTGGAAGCAGTGGCCCGCCTTTCAGCCTCCCGAAGCTCAGGGTTGTTAGCTCTTTTGGAAGCAGTGGCCCGCCTTTCAGCCTCCCGAAGCTCAGGATTGTTAGCTCTTTTGGAAGCAGTGGCCCGCCTTTCAGCCTCCCGAAGCTCAGGGTTGTTAGCTCTTTTGGAAGCAGTGGCTCGCCTTTCAGCCTCCCGAAATTCAGGATTTTCAGCCCGTCTTTTAGCAGCAGCTGTCCTCTCAGCATCAACAATTCCTGCCTGTTTTCGTTTGGCACGTTTTAATTCAAGGCCACGCATCTTCCCCTTGCGACGTTGAGACATATTGGTCTCTCGACTTTGACGCATACGCTCAAAATCCCAGGAAACGGTTTCTGTTCCATGGATCTTAACCCAAGATTCACTACTCGATACATCGTCAGAGCTTGCTAGATGAGAGGGCGTGAAGGCTTCGATCTCCTTGTTACCCTTTGATCACAGAATTCCGGACAGAATATCAACAGAGGACGCTGGTGAACGCTGAGATTGAGACTGAACTATTTTTTTACATCTCGGCGCGGCCTAATGCTCTCTGTTCCAGTTTTAGCCTGACTACTCGCACCTTGAACTGAGTTAGTGGCTACAGCATCTTTCTTTGACGCCTGCCGGACCTTCCGTTTCGTTAGGGGCCTTTTTCCGCCGCTTTGGTTTGGTAACTGACATTTTAGCCGGAATCATCGGTAACTGACATTTTAGCCGGAATCATCGAAACGTTTACACTGTCACTGGGCACTCTATCTTTACCCAGGTCAGACAGGGATTCCGAATTATCTGAACCATTCATTTGATTCTCTAAGTAGATAACAATACAAGCACTGTCATCTGATGCCTCTTTTTGAACTCTGCGCTGTTCTGCATCACTTGGACGTGAGCTGGGCACTGCGTGGCTTACTGCTCTAGCTATCCGCAGGGGAAACGGATCCAAAAGATTCACCTGAATAGCTTGTAAAAATCAAACCTTTCTGGCATTGTTGGCACGACAGTCCGCGCCGTTTCACGTAGCCATTCATAGTGGTCGCTGCAATGAAGTATGTAAATACTACCAATTGGCCCACCCATAATTTCCAGGCTTTAAGAAAGAGGGGACCCTCTTCCATCTCACGCATTCTAAGCAATACACAAACACTTCAACACCATATATATGCGGCACACATTGACCTTTCATTGACCTGACGACCGGATTCAAAATCTGCATGACCGATTTCCTATTATTGATATTGTTCGATAATATGGAATAGAGTGCAACGAGATTTATATATTATTTATATGTCTAAAGACGATAGCGGATACAAGGGGCGAGGCTAGTGGGCTTAAGTCCCCCCCTAATGTGAAAATGCCTACAGCTATAGCATAGCCAAAGGATGTTTAGAGGCAATGGCAGGGAGGCTGGAGCTAATAGGTGAATTCATGGTGAGGGCAGGATAGGGGCACGTGCACCCCCCTTTGGTCGATCCTCAGCACCCCCTGAAATGGCCACGGTGCCCCCTCAAACATTCAATGGCACCCCTGAAATGTCACTTCCCACCCTCTCCCCCAAAGATGCAAAAATTGGCGCCCATCGGAAGGATTTTGCGTGTCAAAAGTGGCGCCCTATGCTCCGGATTACACCCCTTCCCCTGCGGACGGTGCCTCCTCTATCGGTAATCCTTGATCCGCCTATGCTCAAGCTCCTTAGCCCCACCCCCGAACTAATATCCTGGATCCGCCTATGCTCGAACTCCGTAGCCCCACCTCCGTACTGTCCTGGATCCGCCTATGCTCGAGCTCCTTAGCCCCACCCCCATACTAATGGCTTGGATCCGCCACTTCTTATACAGTTGATTTAAGCAGGCAGTGCAAGGAGTCACGTGTCATGGTATCACCACAAAGAGGTTTATTCGGCTGGGAAAGAAATTGTGTGCAACGGTGGATTATTTGACTAGTGTTACCTATGGTTAGAGGATGCATCAACTAGTGGGTAGATAGATAGATCCATGATAAACTTTTATTGGACGGAAACAATATGACAGGTATAACAAAGAGATTGATGCAAAAGCCCGAAGGCTTAAGTGGTGGGGCCTCTCTTATCTCTCTCATAAAACACATCACTTTTACCGGACGTATCACACACATACACAGTAAGATTTGGACACACATAAAGAAACAAAACACAACAAACCAAACAAGCAAACCAGTTCCTGACCACCATTTTGTTTTTTTATTCGTCGCAAGTCGCCACAGCGAGCGGGACCCTATCGCACGGCCGCCACCCGGCCGTCCGACTGATATGAATATCTAACAGACAACGCGACCGCCGCACGAGTAGAGGAGCCGAAACGAGACAGACTACCCTGCCACCACCGGGCATTCGCGCTGGTCTATAGCATGCGTAGATAGCTGTGGCATCTGTCTCGGATAGCAGCTCCCATAGCGCCACCCGCAGCAACGCTAGGGCCGAACGGCGGGGTGAGGTTTCGAGCGAGAAACATACTAGCATTGTGTATTACATTTAAGTAAAGGTACACTGGTGTTGCAATGGAAAAAGATGCCTCTGAACTAGCTTTTTGCCGAATTTTATCCACTTCCATCGATATTAACCATTCGAAATCCTGGTGTGAAGCAAAAACGAACAGATAAAATTACGACTTTGAAATGTATTTTACGGCTTATAGCGCGGAAGCTGTAGGAGATAAGTGGGGGTATGAGTGAAAAAAATGACGGCAACAAAGTTTGCTATCCAGCCGTGTTAATTTCAATACCCTAGCTATCATGTTCTGGAAACCAGGCTGCTGAGAACAAAAAGTTTCATAACTTATATTTTAATTTTGGCCTATAAAATAAAAAAGTTGCAGTCTGAAAGTTTTTATCTCTAAAGATATAAAGAAGAAGGCTATTCTAAGATGATCCCTGGCCTCTCCCCTCGAATCCGGAAATTTAAAAAAACACCGAAGATTATATATTCGGGCACAGCCCTTCATCAGAATCGTGGAGTAAATATCAATAGAGACAATTTCAATAAACAGTTTCAAAACTTATATTTTATTTTTACCTATAAAATAAAAAGTTTCAGTCTGAACGTTTTTGTCTCCAAATATATAATAAGGGAGGCTATTCTCTTTTTTATCTGAAATGGAAACTAAATTTCATTAATTAGATCCGAAGATATAAGTGTTTGAATGATATTTTGGGAAATGCAGACCTTCACAGAATAGGCCAAAAAGGACCCTCAAATTTCCGTTTTCATTTTGTTTTTGTGCTTGTTTAGAACTGCACAATCAGGCCGATAAGTGGATATTTGACTTAGAACTTGAACTGCCGTAGCTTCAGATATTTCTAGCCTATAGTTTAGACTTTGAGTTTTATGCCAAATTTAGGGATCAAAATTTAAAAGCTAATTTAGAGACTTAAATTTAAAACTTTTTCTTTCCAACTTTTTGTGTGAACTACAAGGTTCCCTGATGTAAAAGGGTGGAAGTGTGAAGAGTCTAGATGAATTAGCAAAAAATAGAAAAATAAAAGTTGTCTCTAAAAAAGTAAATAAGTATGTCTCTTACCTAGCTGCATACAAAATTTCATTTCCCTCCAATGACCCTAACCACCCTAAACCTCGGTGTGAAGCAAAAATTAACCGATAAAATTATTACTTTGAAATGTATTTTACGACTTGTAGCTCGGACGCCGTAAGAGATAAGTTGGGGGTATGAGTGAGAAAAATGACGGCAACGAAGTTTGCTATCCAGCCGTGTTAAGTTCAATACCGTAACTATCATGTTCTGGAAACCAGGGGGCTGAGAATAAAAATTTCAAAACGTATATTTTATTTTTGCCTATAAAATGAAAAGTTTCGGTCTGAAAATTTTTATCTCTAAATATATTATAAGGGAGGCTGTTCTTTTTATGATCTGAATTGGAAACTAAATTTTATTAATTAGATCGGAAGACATAAGTGTTTGAATGATATTTTGGGAAATGCAGACCTTCACGGAACTGGCCAAAAAGGACCCTCAAATTTCCGTTTTCGTTTTGTTTTTGTGTTTGTGCAGTACTGCACAAACAGGCCTATAAGTTGGTATTTGACTTAGAACCTGAACTGCCGCAGCTTCAGATATTCCGAGCCTATAGTTTTGACCATGAGTTTTCCGCCAAATTTAGGGTGGAAAGTTTAAAAGCTAATTTAGAGGACTAAATTTGAGACTTTTTCTTTTTGTGTGAACTACAAATTTCCCTGATGTAAAAGGGTGCAGTTTGAATACTCTAGATGATTTAGCAAAAATTAGAAAAATGAAAGTTAAAAATTACATAATGCAAAATTCTGGGCAAAATTTTGGAAATTTTGAAAATTGACAACCATAGTGCTTATTCATTTGGAAGTGCCTTCTATCCACAAAAGTTTTAAGTCTCTGATACCAGCGCTCAGAACAGACAACAACAGACGACGAGACCGGGAAAACTGTCAGAATAGAAGCCGTTTCTTACTTCGTTCGTCACCGGCTTCTGACAGACAGACAGACCACGACGAGACCGGTAAAGCGGCCAGAATAGAGCCTCTTGAGAAATCTCAATGCGCTTCGCTCCATGGAGTTCGTCAT
The DNA here is from genome assembly GCA_034440635.1 of Lepas anatifera. Lineage (NCBI taxonomy): Eukaryota > Metazoa > Arthropoda > Thecostraca > Lepadidae > Lepas > Lepas anatifera. The sequence continues at coordinate 133,304 of JAOTON010000144.1, forward strand.
GCGGCTCTGACAGACAACAACGACGACGAGGCCGGAAAACTGTCAGAATAGAAGTCGTTTCTTACTTCGTTCGTCACTGGCTTCTGACAGACAACAACGACGACGAGACCGGAAAAACTGTCAGAATAGAAGCCGTGTCTTACTTTGTTCGTCACCGGCTTCTGACAACAACGACGAGACCGGAAAAACTGTCAGAATAGAAGCCATTTCTTACTTCGTTCGTCACCGGCTTCTGACAGACGACGAGACCGGAAAAACTTTCAGAATAGAAGCCGTTTCTTACTTCGATCGTCACCGGCTTCTGACTACAACTACAACAGACAACGACGACGAGACCGAAAAAAACTGTTAGAATAGAAGCCGTTTCTTACTTTGTTCGTCACCGGCTTCTGACGACGACGACGAGACCGGAAAAACTGTCAGAATAGAAGCCGTTTCTTAGTTAGTTCGTCACCGGCTTCTGACAGACCACGACGAGACCCGTCTGAGCGGCCAGAATAGAGCCGCTTGAGAAATATAAATGCACTTTGCTCCACGGATTTTGTCAAGCGGCTCTGACCACGACGAGATCCGCCCGAGCGGCCAGTATAGAGCCGCTTGAGAAATCTCAATCCGCTGCGCTCCATGGATTTCGTCATGCGGCTCTGACAACAACAGAACCGGCTTCTGACGACGAGACCAGAAAAAAACTGTTAGAATAGAAGCTGTTTCTTACTTCGTTCGTCACCGGCTTCTGACGGGACCAGAAAACTGTTAGATAGAGCCGTGGCGAAAACTGTTAGAATAGAAGCCGTTTCTTACTTCGTTTGTCACCGGCTTCTGAAAAAATATTGCCACAATGGTTAAAAATATTGACATAATATTGTAGCAACAATGTAGTAGCAATATTTTCCAAGCAATAACGCCCCAAATACCATTGTTGCAATATTTCTCTAACATTGCTATCACATCAAGGCATTATGGCAAAAAAATAATTTGTCTGGAAAAGGAGACATACGAGCATTTGGAAACTCTTGCATAACAATAATATCATTGAAACGTGCTTTTGTAGGGATTTTGTATGAAATACAGGAATTATACCGACATTTGACTTTCCGTAATGTTGTCCTGATAATATAGTCACAGCATTGTCCCGTGTCCACAAACAAATATTCTGGCAACATTGCTGGACAATGGTGTCACAATATATTCGTAACATTTTCAGAACATTGTGACACTGTTGCTGTGTTACTAGGGAAGTAACACAGCAAAATTGTCACAATGTTGTGAATATATTGTGGCGACATTGTCCCACAATGTTGTAATAATATTGCTTTGTGGACACGGGACAATGTTGTGACAATATTGTCTAAACAATACTACGAAAAGTTTTATGTCGGCATAATTCTGGATAATTGATACAAAATCTTAATAAAACACCGTTTCAATGGTGCTATTGTTATGTAAGAGACTCCCAAACACGTTTACGTCTCCTTTTCTAGCGATATTATTTTCTGTAATAATGACTGAATGTTGTAGCAATGTTGCAGAAATTTTATTTGGACAATATTATTTGGAAAATATTGCTCCAACATTGTTGCAATCTTGTGACAATGCCTTAGTCATGTTGTGACAATGTTTTAAACATGTAGCAATATTTTAAACATGTTGTGGGACTATTATTTTAATGTTTAAACAATAGTGTTACAACATTATCTCAATCCTGCTACAATGTGCATATGTTTTGGATATGTTGTATTAAGGTTGAAATGACAATGTCTCTTCAAAGTTGGTTTTTAATTTCTCACGATATTTCTCCCTATTCATGCAGGACTGCAGTGCATGCTACTGTTCGTTCCTGTTTTAACGTTAACCAAATGGGATATTCCACGACAAAACGACCAAAAAATATCAAAATAGCACCCTACATCTCAAATTTTGATGCAACTTTGCGTAAGAGGTTCTCTGGGGCACTGATTCACGCTGTGCCATTTTTAGCCTCATCCTTCCAACTGTTTCTGAGTTATTGCCTCCGGATATTTTTCGATGTAGTGCTAAACCTCATTTTTCCAATAGCTATATCTCCAGAGCCAATCATGATATTTGTATAAAGCATACGTTCACTGAATTCCTAGGACCTAAATAATAGTGTGGCGAGGTCAAAATTCGAAATTTAAGAATTGAAATATAAGTTTACCTATGACCTAGGGTTAGGCCATGTGATTTCATAACGATGACACAAAAATTTACAGTTCCTTCGTTGGCGAAATTGAGTTTCGGGTGTTAGGTTTCTTTGTACAAAAAATTGGAGACAGGTTTTTCTCACACTTTTTCAATTATATTTTAAAATTACTACTGCAGGCGCATAATAGCCAAGCATTGCGTACTATCAATCATCACCGCATTTGCAATAAATAAAATAAATTATTTTTCAAGCGAAGGACGCAGTCTCGAAAGAACACGCAAGCATAGTTGCTTGAGGATTTTATATAGTATATATAGAAGGATATTGGTATATTTACACCATTTCCATTTTGCAATAACCCTGTACAGTTCTGTTCCATCAGACATTTGTTAAACCCAGTTCTGCTTGTTAGCGGCATCACTTTTCTGCTCACATTTCTTAATTCAAAACCTTTGGTATGCCCGGGCATAGAGATGACGAATATGGCCATAAAATGGCATACGTGTTCTATTGTCTTTGTTCCCCCGAGGCGAGGAAGAGGTATCACAACAGCGCACTAAAGTCACAAGGGTGCGAGACGGCTGGCGTTGGTACGAGTCTTGTCTGGAAAATACCTGTTACATGCTGCATGATCGTATTACAAAACTTAAAATTATTATTCAACCATACACCATGCATTTATAAAAAAGCTTAAGGGATAAATTAAGGCCACCCACTAACCATCCACCACCAGGCTTACTAGTGAAGCCGCTGCTAACGGGAGAGATATGAGACGAGGGATCGCAGCCGGCCCGAAAACGAGACGAAAACGAGGGGACGGATATTAGTGAACCCGGCTTCATTTACCTGCGATACGAGAGCATCCTCGTTGCCCAGGCCCTCGGTACGCGCTATGACGTACACGACCCATACGAAATATGGCACGGCCCATACGAAATATAGTGACGCAGAGCGGACCATTGTAAAAAAATAAAAATTTTATCAAATAAAACATTCACGTAGGCTCGTAGGAGTCCTTTTCAGTTTTGTTTTTTAATATTTATAGTCAAATTAAAGATATCCAATGAAAATATTGTATTTCATATCCCAACTTTTTTCCAGTGGTGACGCTGCCATAGAGGCACAAAGGGCACTACCTAGCCACTTTTAAATGTCGAACTAGGTATGAATTTTATGTGAAATAAATCTAATTTAACTCGATGTTTAAGTTACAGAGAATATGTCTTTTTCGGATCATTGGGTCAAAGAGCCGATGATTTGCATCTCTGAAAATCCACGTTCGCAGCTCTTACCGTCAACAAATGTAATATTAGGCACTTCGCGATTTCGCTAAGTCTGCCTAGCACCGTTGCAAACCAACGTGTGCGTTTTTATTGACATCTCTAATATCTCATTCATTCGGATGTGAGTACTGGCTCGTTAAATCAGTAACCCAGGCTTGCCTTAGCTGCTAGCACGTGCGATGCCGCGTCTTAGGACATTGATTACAGCGATTCGTTTATTGACATTCTTGTATTCGCAGATTTCTAGCCTTCTCTAGTGTGGGGCAGTTGTTTGGCAATTATTAGCAAGATATTTAATTTGGGAAACCCTTATGAAGAACGTGAGTCATGGCACAAAATCGGGTGGATGAAATTTTAAAAAATCCGTTCACAAATCGATCATACATCGAGAAATTGGACGTCATAAAAATGAGGTCCAAAGCTGTCCTTGAAATGGGAAGTTCTCGTGAGTACCTCGTCCTTCCCGCCTTACTTACCTACCTTCCTATCCTTGAATGTTGCCTTGTACCTTCATATACTGCCGCATAACCGATTCCATAATCCACCGACATATGTTTTTTATATGTTTTTTTTAAATTTTATCATATTAAACATTTAAAAATAAATTTTATTTTTACTCATCCACTTCAGCTTGCCCCCTTCTCCAGCCGACCTGCTGGATCCGCCCCTGTCCAATATCAGGTATAAAGCTTGGGCGACGTCCTTACCTCTAAGCCAATCTTGCCCTACTACCCTGATCGTGCCTAGGCTGCCATAATGTTCAAGCGCCGCCACTGACTTTTTCAGCGCTGTTCTTGTAGAATTCCTCTGCTTACTTCTGGTACAAACAAGCCAAAAAAAAACCCGCAGAGAAGGACTAAGAACGAGTAGCAACACCGCACTAGACGTCTGGATACATGAGTCGATTGGTCCGCTCCCACGGTTGGTACAGAAATAGTGCACACTGAGGCTGCTCATGCCCTTCAGAAAGGGTTTCATGTGGCAGTAACGGTGAAAGGAATTAAACATTTCCACAAGCTTACTCTCATTGATTAGTGTACTGCTATGACATTTTGTCCAACATGTCATTTTGTGTTGGTGCCTACTGGATATAAATGATGGAGTTCTAACATTTCTGCGAGCTTTTTTCAACATTGCTATGAAGGAGATGATTAATATTGACCTCATGCTAATACTATATACAAGCAGATTTTAGTGGTATTTTAGGCAAGATAAACCTAGGGCAGGGATTTAGTAATTACAGAGCAACATTTGCCTGTTGAATCGGGGAAAGGGCTAAAAGTCTGGCTCGTATCTGGCATTGCGTGATGTTTGATACTTATTGCTTCTACGGTGATATATTAGCGTGGTATACTTTGGGATCAATGTGCAAAAAAGTTTGCTGTGCTGAAAGTATAAGTCTATTGAAGACTATTTTTGTTAGGTCAATATTGAGGTCACCAGAAGTAAAACAGTATTCCTTAGGTTTAATTCAAGGCATTGCTGATTTTTCCCTACATATTTTTACTGAACGGAGCAAGAGAAAATCTGTAGGTATGACTGGAGTCCTCTTATCGTGGCAAATCGAATCTCATAATATGACTTTGCCAGCTCAAATGAAACAATAACCTGACCTCCAGCTAGATCAGGGTCTCATGGTGATTTGTTATAGTTTTTTTACTTATCAATAGACCCCCGTGACAAGATAAGCACAATGAAAGCAAAATGGGAAATTTATCTCAATGCGGTGCGAAGTTATTGGCAAAGTAATCATTGTATGCTCATGTGACCTCACATGACCTTTCAATGGTCAGATGCTCAAAAGCCCAGATTATTGGCCAAGATTGCGGGAAGAATACATCGTATGAGAATTTTCAAGTTGATCTATTAACTATTTACTAAGAGTCAGCCCTTTATATTTTTCATCAAGACTTATAATGGGCTGAACAAAAAATTGACCCAATCTTTGGTAAAAAATTTGACAATTTCGAGAGAGCAGATTTCTAGACCGCATCATATTATAATTGTTTGCAATTGATCGGTTGCCACATGTTCCTTTGGCGTCGCTTTAAATTCGTAATTTTAGATTCTGAATTTTGGGTCGCTTAACCCTGAATAACTCTTCGACCTGGAATGACCTAACCTACAAAATGGTTTAGGTGCATGAGACCAATTGGGAATAAGGCACTGCAAGTTATGTTGGTCTACTTTTCTTCGTTTTTGCGTTATTTGAGAAAAATCTGCAGGGGCCGAATTTCGCCCCGCCCCCCTCCAAGTGGTGCGCATGTTAAGACATGCGAAAGTTGAAAGATAGAGTTATGCTATGATTTACTGTATTTTTGAAGGTCATCTGTGAAAATGTAATTCCCATAACATGCCCATCGAGGGCTGCTAGTACGGATATCATACAATGCTTAGGCAAATTGCGCTTGCATCACGCATTAAAAAATGGCATATATCAATTTTGAGAAAAGAATGTTTCCAATTTTTTCACAACAGCATGCCAACACCCTAAATTTAATTTTCCAAGGAAAAAATACTTCACTTTTTAGAGCCACCATTATCAAACTACGTGACCTGACCCGAAGTCCCTCGTAAAATTATATTATTTTTGGAAAATTTTAAATCTAGCCAGTACCAAAGTTTTGTTTAGGCCTTCACAATTTAATCCATTTATAATTTTATGTAGTTATCTTGTTTAGTATCGAAGATATAGCTATTCGAAAGTATGATTTTTCATTGGGTCTATAAAGTGCCTGAGGCCTAAGTGCCTAACTCGAAAACCACTGGACGGACGAAGCTAAAAATATCGTTAATCTACCATAAAATAAGCGTTCACCTACGCCCTGGAAACCCCCGGGCGTAAAATTGTCACCAAATCTGAGATTTAGGATGTTATCGCTTGGTCGATCTGTCGTGGAACTTGAGGTCCATAAATTTCATCTATTTGCACTCAGTGAAACATGGCTGTCACCAAACCTGCCATTTAGATTGTTACAGACTGACAGCTATAGACTTTACCGATACGACCGTCTTGAATCGAGCAAACTGCCAAAGGGCCATGGTGGTGTCGCCATCCTCGCCAAAGACAGCTTAAACATCGAACAAATTCCCACACCAACAAACAAGTTCCACAGCTTCTTCAAATCTGGAGATAATCTGGGCTTTGATACGAAACGACAACGCTAAAAGTATGGTTTTTGCGTCCATGTACCGCCATCCAACCAACACTGTGCCACAAGTATCTGCTGATTTCGACGACCTGGAAGAACAGATACAGTTAAAGGGAAGGTAGCACCTTCATAACGTGATTTTATCTGAGATAGTCAAAAGTTGTAAGGCAAGTCGGAAAACCCGGTACTCTATGTATCATTTGTCTTGGAACTCGAGATTTCCGTAGAAAAAAGCTAAAACCTACTTGCAATGTACCCCTCATGTACCCTTAGCAGCAGGCCACAGTTGTCATGGCTGTTGGTGTGACGACATATGCTGACGTCAAGATGGGCATCAGCCAATCGAAACCCTTGAAGCGTTTAAAGCATGGTGGTGGTTGCTAGATCATGACATCATCCACAGGCAGATATTCATTTTTTCCCTAAAGGAACATTTTAGAAATCAAAATATTGAGCTTATTGTACATTTTTTCAGAGAAATCATGAGTGGTTTCATTATTTTTGGCTCAAAGTACGCCTAATTACACTAAATTCCAGGATTCGACCAAGGTGCCACATTCCCTTTAATGTTAGTGACACATCCCGGCACAACGCTTGTCCTCGCAGGCGATCTGAATGCATGTCTTTTGAAGAAGGAGGCGAGCGCTAATTTTTTTTAATTAGTCGGACTTAGCAAAAAACACGGGGATACGGGGCTAGGGCAGACGGGCGGGGTGGGCAAACATGGTGCGATTGGACAAGGACAAACAGCATATGAGGTGCAGCAGCTGATAATAGACAAGAAGACTAAAAGCCTGACTTCGGCCACCACCAACAGGGTCTAAGTTTCTGGTTGAGCCCTTGGGGTGATCGTTGGTAGACAATCCACCCCGCCACTTCCAGCCCCCACCACTGGTCCACCGTTATATCCCAGAGGGAAGTGTTCCCTGATTTTCAGGTGGGGTTGGGGAAAAGAAGATAAGAAAGAAAAGCACTGATCTTCAGGTGGGATGGGGCACAAGAAAAGAAACAGACATTATATAGAAAGAACAGAACTGGATACATTTCACACAGACTGCTGGATACAACTCACAAGAGACATGGCTACATTTAGCAAGACAAAAAGAAAAAAACAAAGACAGATGAATACAACTCTCAAGAGACATGACTACATTGAGCAGGACAAAAAACAAAAACAAAAAAATGTGAAGGACATCGCAGCTCATACACTCCACCCGTTCGGTGGACGGTGAGGGGGACGATGAACAGCCCATTCTATGAGAATACAAATAAATGAGACATGTACAAGAGGTCTGACAGACACAGAACAATATTTTGACAGTTGCAAGGTAAAGTGACATTAATACTGGTCAATATACATCTTTTTGACTACCCGTTTGAAAACGCATTTACTCCGAGGAACATCATTAATATCTCTTATTCTATTGGCTATTTCATTATTCCATGTTTTTGGGGCTGACAAGAACAGTGAAAATTGTCTATAATTAGCAGAGGTAAAGGGAACTTCGAAATGCTGGGGTCGTCTGGCAACACGGTCCCTGACTGTGGTGGCCAATGTAAATTTTGTGGAGAGTGGGGATGGTAAGGAGCCAGCAAGAAACTCATGAAGAACTTTGATCTGAGTTAGCTTGATAAGGTCGGGTAGTGTAAGGATGGCATACTTTTTGAAGATGGAGCTGGAAGGGGCCAGACGGTCCGCGAAGTCAATGATCCGAAGGATTTTTTTCTGTAAAATTTCCAGCCTCCTAAGCTTGGAGGGGTACGTTGTACCCCAGACCTGGAGCCCATACGATAGATGGGACAGAACTAGCGAATTGTATAGGAGTAGGAGATGAGGGGACTTCAGGTATTTACTAATTCTACCAATAAGGCCGATATTGCGGGAAACAGTGGATTCCACACTCCTAATTTGGGGGTCCCATTTAAATTTGTCATCGATGAGAAGGCCGAGGTACTTAGTGGAGAATTTTCTTGAAAGAGGGTGACCGTTAATGGAGATTTGTACATCAGACTGCTCAAGAGAGTTGGAAAATATTTGGTAGGTTGATTTTTGGGGGTTTATGGTAAGACGATTACTATTAAGCCAAGTAGAAATTTTGGGTAGGTTGTTGGAGATAGATGTTTCTAGGTCAGGTATGGTTTTGGCAGTAAAGATGAGAACAGTATCATCTGCAAATTGTAGGAATTTACAGGCGGGGCAGCTCAGATTAATATCGTTTATATAGAGGAGAAACAGCAGAGGCCCCAGCAGGGATCCCTGAGGAACTCCGTATGGCATGCTTTGCGGAATTTGGGGAAATGGTAGCATTGTATTTGACAACTTGGGACCGGTTTTGAAGATAAGTTTTGAAGAAATTTAAGGAGAAGTTGGATATCCCGTACGCCTGTAATTTACGCAAAAGAATTCTGTGATTGACAGTGTCGAAAGCTTTAGAAAAGTCAAGGTAGATGGCGGCACTTATCTCCTTACGGTATAGGGCGCTAGTAATATGTTCATGGAGCAGAGATATTGGCATGAACGTGCTGTGGTGATTACGGAAGCCAAATTGTTGATCATTAAGTATAGCATTGAACTCAATATAATCAGAAAGCTGGGTAAATACAATTTTTTCAAGAATTTTTAGACTAATAGGTCTGTAGTTATTGAAGCAGTAAGGGTCGCCTGACTTGAATATAGGGACAACTACAGATTTTTTGAATACATCAGGAAATACCCCGTTAATTAGACAAATATTAAATACATGGTTTAAGTATGGCGCTATGGTCACAGCAATCAATTTCAGAATTTTGGGGGAGAGACAGTCTGATGTGGCTGACGAGGAATCTAGGTTATGTATGATGGAAAGGATGGAGTCAGCACTGGTGCCCTGGAGTTGAAAGGGTACTCTAGGAGTTGGGTAGTTTTCCAGATATGCCAGAGGATTGGTGTGTGGGTGGTCAAGTTTCTCATCTAAAGATGAGGCAATTGAGCTGAAAAATTCATTGAATTTGTCGGCAATTAGGGAAGGCGATTTAATGCAAGAGTTATCATAAACAAATTGGTTGGGCAGGGGCGATTTGGACTGGTTTTTGTGGACTAGGGAGTTCAAAACTGTCCAAAGTTTGGCAGGGTTAGCTTTATATTCCTCTAATTTTCGCTCATAGAAAGACTTTTTGGAGGACCTAATTAGATTGGAGAGACGATTTCTATAAGTAACATACACAAACCTATTAGATTCGCTTGGTTCTCGTATTGATTTTTTGTAGAGTTCATTCTTTTTGTTTATGCACCGTAGAAGGCCAAAGGAGATTACGGCTGGACTGGGACATTTCTTCTATCTAATTTTTTTCACGCTGAGAGAGGTAATTTCAGAATTGATTACACTGGTGAGGGAACTGGCGGCCTGGTTAGGATCGGTCATATCTAATATATTTCTAAGTTTGTGAGCCAATGCTTGATTGAGGGTATCAATTTTCCGGAAGTCGAAGCAGATGTCATTGTTTGGAGGCTTCTGATTTTGCTTTTGATTGCTGATTTTGATAGAGGCATGAATGGGGAAATGGTCACTAATATCAGAAATAATTACTCCAGTCTTAGTCAACATATTGGGATCATTGAAAAATAAATTATCGATTAGTGTACTAGATCCAGGGCTAACTCGAGTAGGCAGGGAAATCGAGGGAAAGACACCAAGGGCTGCCAGGGTGTTCAGAAAGAGAGCTGCCTGGTCGTCGTTCTCATGCTTTAGGAGGTCTATATTAAAGTCGCATCCTAGAATGCAAGGCTTAGCCTCAGTGTTTATAAGGGCTATAACTGGTTCGAGATGCTCCAGGAACAGAGATAATGGGTAAGAAGGAGATCTATAGGAGGTGCTTATTATGACATTTTTGTTTTTGGGGATCTTCAATTCAATGCAAACTGACTGAAATTCTAGGTTGGATGAGCAAAGTTCATTTCTTCTAGTGTAAGATAAAGAATTGTGAATATAAATGGCTGAACCCTTACCCCTCACATTACTAGGAGACGCAACTTCGAGTCTATAGTCACTAAGGCTATATGAAGAGGCGAGGGCAGGGTCCAACCATGTCTCGCTTAACAGAATTAGCAGGGGTGTGTACGCCAATTGGTGTGTGAGAAGTTCAAGTTGATCAAAGTTTTTGGGAAGGGACCGAATGTTAACATGGATGAAACTAATATTTGGAGCCAAACTATTTGGAGACAAGGGAAAATTTTGAGGAAATTTCAAATCAGTATATTCACATTCATCTAAGATGGCTTGAAATGGGTCAGCTGAGAATTCCGGGCTGTCATTGAGGCATGCGTATGTAGGGCAAAACCTGGTGCCTATCTCTGCGATGTGAGAAAAGAAACTGAGGTATTTTAGAAGGGTAAGATAAGATATAACAGTGAATTCTGCAGCAGCCCGATTGTGGCAGCTCATTCAAGCATACAGTCTGCATTTATGTAATGCTACGACACCAACTTGCCGCTCACTGCTAAAGCCCGCTCACTGCTTGATGTGATTATCACCAATCAATCGAACAGGATCATCAAGGCTGGCGTCACCCATTGTCATCACGGCGGGCCACACGACTACACCAGAGTGATGATGCGCAACGTCACCCGCGCCAAACAACAACCTCCAACAGTTGAGGTACGAAAGCTTCACAGACTCGACACCACTGCCTTTAACTTGTCCCTTGCGGACTACGACTGGAGTAATGTTTTTACCGCAGTGGGACCCAGTGCCAAGTGGGACGCTTTCGCTCGGAGTTTTACATCTCTTCTCGACTCTGCAGCTGCTGGTTCTGCTCTGCTCGGACTCTGCTCTGCTCGGAGCTGCTGGCTTTTGTGCGCACCTACGCAGAGGTCAGCCGGAACGCCAGAGTCAAGAGGCGCGATCGGCCTGTCAAAGCGGAGCTTCACACCCTGAGAGCCCGCCCCTGCTGCTGCAACGGCAAGAGGACCGAAACATGCCAGCCCTTCACCATGCAAGGGCTAGTGGACCAGCTGCGACATATGAAGCCACGGAAAGCGCCCGGCCCAGATGGAGTATGTACGGAACACTTGAAGCACCTCGGCCCCACAGCCCGACGGGCCCTCCTACATACAATAAACAAGTCGTGGCTGACAGCTGAAGTCCCCTCCGCGTGGCGTCGGGCCACCATCATTCCCATCCCAAAGGCAGGAAAAGATCAACAGGAGGTCGGAAGTTACCGCCCCATCGCGCTGACCAGCCATGTCGCTAAACTGGCAGAGCGCATGGTGGCAGCCCGACTGACCCACGTGATCGAGCGCGACGACCTCATCCCCGCCGAACAGGTCGGCTTTCGCCGGGGCCGATCGGCCGAGGACAACCTGGCGCGCCTCGTCCAGACGGTCCAGGACGGCTGGAGTCGGCCCAAGCCAAGGGGCCGGCCTGTCGACGACCGCACAGCGGACAAAGTCGTCCTCCTCGCCTTTGATTTTTCTCGAGCCTATGATAAAATTGACCATCGCATGCTGCAGCTGAAGCTACTCAGGAAAGAATCTGCCCAAATGCATGGTCTACTGGATTCACCACTTCCTTCGGGACCGAAGGGCGCGCGCAGAAATCAATGGAACGCGCAGCTCGGAGAGGATATTCCGCGCTGGCCTCCCACAGGACTCGGTGCTGGCACCGACACTCTACACCCTGTGGTCCGCAGACCTTATAGAGGACCTGCGCGAAGTCGATCGGACGTCTGGCTTCATGTACGCCGACAACACCGCCTCTCTGAGTGCCGGCTGCACGATGGAGGTGGCCCAGGCAAGGGCTCAACAAGCAGCGGACGTCATGGCCCGCTGGGCCGACCAGTGGAAGATGGTCATCGCGGCCCACAAGACCCAGGCGCTGGTCCTCTCCCAGTGGCCCCAGGACTCCAAAGACCTCGTCATTAAGGTCGCAGGCTCACCTTTGACTGGAAGACATAACCTGCAACTCCTCGGCGTGACGCTTGACCGCCTCCTCCACTTTGGCAAGCACTGCGCGAGTCTGAGGAGGAAAGTAAAGCCGCGGACGGCGCAGCTCCGCAAGCTGACAGGGAAGGTTCTGCGGCCTGCGTGAACAACAGCTTAGAACAATAGCCAACGGCTACGTCCGTGGAGCGCTGGAGTTCGCGGCAGCAGTCTGGCTCCCCGCGGCCTCTGACTCCCACGTCGAGGTGATCGACCGCGAGTTACGCGCGGCGGCTCGCGCAGTGACGGGTTGTCCGCAGTCCACCCCGATAGACCCCTCATGGCCGAGGCAGGCCTACCTACGGCTCGCTCAAGACGTCAAGTACTGTCGGCGCGTATGCTGTGCCGGGCGACGTCGCTTCCGAGGGCGACCCCCTCCGGGAGGTTCCCGAGGCTACCGCACCCAGGCGCCTGGCCACGTCCGGCTGGCGAGACTCCGGCCGGGAGGCAATGGAAGAGGCCGGACTGTCGGGGGTCAGAGTGGAGGAGCGCCTCACCGTCACTGCCCCACCATGGACCACCAAGGACGGAGTTAACATCTCGCTGGATGTTGGCCCGCGGGGCCGCCGGAGCGCCCCTGACGCGGTGCGCCGCTCCGCAGCGGAGGAGCACCTCACCGAGCTGCCACAAGAGGCAACCTGGATCTGGTCCGACGGCTCCGCCGTTGGTGGCACATCGTTGGGCGGCGGGGGAGCCCTCATTGTTCTCCCGTCCGGCGAGACCAGAGAGGTGCGGGAAGCGGCCGGGCGACTCTGCTCCAGCACCCGCGCGGAGCTGTGCGCGTTGAGGGCCGCGCTGGAATCCTTCACCAGCTTGGAGGGCGTCCCCGTGAGGCTCCCGCTGGTCGTCTGCCTCGACTCCCAGGCGGCTCTCTCCACCCTGGCGAGAGGAGCCGCGGGGCAGACGGCGCCATTGGGCTCAGATATCTGGCATCTCCTCTCCGCCATCACGACAAGAGGCCAGAACTTATATCTGCAGTGGGTCCCGGCCCACTGCGGCCTCGACAGAAATGAACGCGCCGACACTCTGGCGGAGGAGGCATCTGGCCTGCCGCAGGCAGAAGTGCCAGTAGATGTCAGGACAGCAACTAAGGCTGTGGCCCGCGACACTACCAAGAGATGGATCGTGGGTTGGCCGGACAGCCTACACAAGCGCATCATGGGGGTCACTTGCCGCCCCCCGTCACCGGCGAGGACAGAGAAGCGGCCGTAGACGTGCACCAGCTGAGGGCCGGCCACTGGGGCCGGTCACTCCAGTACTTGCATCGCATCGGCCGCCACCCCTCTCCGGCGTGACCGCAGTGCGCCGACAAGAGGTGCCCAGCGGCGCTTTGCGCCGTTTGCCGCGAGGAGGCCGACACGCCGGAGCATGTGCTCCTGCGCTGCCCGTCCCTCGCCGAAACCAGCCTGCGCCATCGAGGCAGCATCCACATCGACCCGGAGCAGCTGCGGGACGGCGACCTGGTGGCGACCTTGGTCGACGGATACCTCTGCCACAGGGAGCCGCTGGGCTATGGTCCGCGAAGGACCCAGAGGGAATAAACAACAACAACAGCTGCTGGCCCTGCGCCGGGCCGCGCTGGCTGCGGGTCAGTCGGGCCGTGTCCAGTATCAGTAACTGAACCGTCAGTGTCGGGCTGCGATACGTCGGGACAGTCGCGAACACCTGGAGCAGCAACTCACTGAGGCCAGCCCGAGCCGAACTTGGCGTGTATTGCGACCAATTTAAGGGAACAATAAAACAACCTCCACAGTACCGAATGTACCACCTGATGCTAAAAATGACTGTTTTGTGAACGTCGGTCCTAGAACCGCCGCAAGTGTTGCACCTCCCCGTGAGCACCTACCTGTTCGACTGCCTCGTGTGCCAGCTTGCAGTTTTAAAGTGAGCCCTGTATCCGCTGATGACCTTTGTATTTGTCTGGGGTTCATGAAATCTTCCTCTTCTCTAGATATTTTTGGTTTTAGTATATCACTTTTTCAGAAGTTCTTTTACGGTATTCAGCATGTTTTGCTCGACATTGTTAACTCTAGTTTCACCACCAGGATTGTGCCACGACTGTGGAAACACGGTATTGTTGTACCGATACCGAAAGGGGGAGACACTTCTGATCCATCAAATTGGCGCCCCATTACAACATTACCTGCGATCACAAAACATTTCCGAGCGCTTGTTGCACAGGCAGCTGAGCACCTACTTTAACCAAAGGGGACTTTTTTCAAAACGCAGCAAGGCTACAGGAAAAACTATTCTACCGAGACAGCGCTCACTGTGGTGACAGAAAATGTATACCGGGCTATGGATGACGGACAAATCTCGATTCTCGTATTATTGGCACTGTCAAAATGTTTTGACGTCATTAGATTAGCTATGCCAAATTACTCGAAAAATTTGAGTTATGCGGAGTAAATATTCATTGGTTTCAAGACTACCTAAAAAACCACCAGCAACAAGTCGAATTCATCTCACAGAGATCTAAGATTTTGTCGAAACCTCTCCCGAACACATCTGGCGTTTTTCAAGGCGGATCTACCTCTTGGGCTTCGGACAAACGACCAAAATTTTCATTTGACACCCCATGTTAAAATCTGAAACTTTGTTCGGGTAGTTTTGGGCCAGAAACACGCCTTGAATCTTGCCCCTCCGATCACGGTGACCGAGTTATAGGAGGCATTTTGAGGTCACCTTATAGTCATTTTGATGTTTAACTCAAACGCATGTTGATTAAAGTTTGTTTTTGAACTGTTTGACTTTTTTTGAAAAGAAATTAGTTTAATTTTTGATTTTAATTTGTTTGACTTTTTTTTTGACTGTTTTTTCCGTTAAATTGCCATTTTAGACACCTCAAATTTTGATTAATAAAATATCTTTCGATAGAAAATAAAAATGGTTTTGTTAGTTAATATTTAGCCTAGGTGGTTGTGCGTTTGACCACTGGTGTCGCTTTGTTTAAACCGAACATGTGATTGTTTTGTAATGGTTGCTGGCAATCATATTGTTGTTTTAGTTTTCATCGTGGTGTGAATTTATGAATAACACGCGCCCCCCGGGGGTGGACCGGCCCTGGTTCTACGGTGAAAAACCTTGCGCAGACCACCGTACGCCATCTATCTCTACAAACATATACCTGGAAAATAATTTGGTCACTGGGGTGGTGGTACTATATAAGGCCGCTGGAACTGACTGGTGGGTGTGACCTGGTGACGGTCGTCGTTTGCCTCGTGGGACTTTCAATTTGGTTATTGATTAACACTTCATCGTGGAGTTGTCGTTTGGGTGGTGGGGTGGGGTTCCGTAAAGTCCCGTGATGACTCTGTGAGACACCTACTCCTAAACTGAACTGGAACAACTTGGACAATATTTATAAAATAAAATTGCGCCATTAAAGTGTAGAGGGATCCATTTTTGGGCGGGCAAATAACTTATTAATAAATGACCTTTGCCTTAACAAGTTTACAAGATGTTGGAGTTTATCCTATTGAACAATATAGTTATCCTTGAGCACCACTAACTCAAATTACATCGCCCCCGGATGGAAAGTGATGATAAAGGTGACCCGTGGCACGCATACGTTTGAGAGGATTCATGCAGTAACAACGTGTTGAAACATCAAAAGTAATTTGAATCTGCTCTATATGGAAAGTGTCTAATTGTAACGCATTCGACTCGGTCTTGAAGATTGCCTATGTATTTTAGGTGTTTTGGACACGGAACCACCCAGATGAATAATTAACTGTGACTGGGGTGATGCGCAAAAGCCAGTTTAATCACTCCAATATGTCAAACGTTTGGTGTGTCATCTTTGAGGATGTGGTTATTTTTACAGGAACAAGTGGAAACCTAAATTTTTGGCTAATAGGTGACAGGGAGAGCCGTTGAGAATGTTGGCCATGGACATCTTGTTGGCAACGGATTATGTATCTTATAATATTGCCTGTCAATGCCAAATTAACCTGTTGACCTGAACCGGCTTAGGTCTGTTGGTAAAGAATATTATTAAACTGCGTGGCAAGCCAGCACGACAACGTAAAACAAACCTCCGATCTCGACAATTTTTTTGTTATAAATTTATTGCCCATGATTTTATGAGCTGACCTTGACCCTGTCCCGGTATATGATGATGATGATGATGTTGCATGGGCTGCCATTGGGGACGCTGTCAGGTCCCGCGCATGAACCGCGCCGGCGGATCGTCCGGCCTTGATTGTCGGTCGTCACAGACATCTGAGAAGCTCGCGCTGGGCTTTTTGATTTTATCGGCTGGATGGCGCCATCGGGGCTCCGTGGGGGTGTTTGTGCGAATGTGTCCCGCGCCGGCCCTCCAAAGGGCCGAGGCGACCGCGTCGGACCCGGTATACATAAATCCTACTGAAAATTATCTTGCTGGGGACCTACTATGTAATGTGAATCAACCACGATGGTATGATATTATTGATGCACCAATTTTTTAGTTGGTTTTGACGGTTTGGGGTTTGACCTGGTATGACCGTTAATTTTCGAATTTGTAATATGTTGTGTTGGATGATGGTGTGTGGGTGGGTGTTTTACACCTGTACCTGGAGGCCGGTTGCCCCCCTGGTGGGGCGGTATTGTTAAATTCTGACACTACGATGAAAATTTCGAGACAAGCATTGATTGGAACCGATTAAAAACACTTGTTTGGGCGTTAAACATAGGTGTACTATGGTGGTAACCGTCTATTTGTGCTAATTTTGGAACTATGGAAACGATTTTTTTTTTGTATCGAAGATATTTTATTAATAATTTTTGGTGTCTAATGGAATTTCATGGGAAGGTGCTGGGTAGGGTCACATAAGTAATTTGAAATTTTGATTTTTTTTTCAAATAAGTATGTTAGTTGATACAAACTGTTATGGTTTTTGGTTTGAAGATCGATGTTGGGTGACCTCCGAAATGCCTCGGGCTTACTCGGCGTTGATCGGGGCTGAACGGGTGTTTCGCCCACTCCCCGGACAATTTGTTTTAGATATGGTGTGGCCTTGTAATGCCCCTCTTGTCAGATGTTTTCTATCTTTGCGAATGAACTAAGTCTGTACGCCGAGAAGACTTCCATAATTCAATGTGATCTGTTGATATCAGGCCATAAAGTGAACCTCCCCGGTCTGATTTCATCCCTTGAGAAAGATCTGTCCGCCCTGCTAAGTTGGTTCTCTCAAAATTCGCTGAAGATAAATGCGTCCAAAACACCAGTCTTGGTTATGGGTACCAGAGCTATGCTCAGGGGCCTTCCGCAGGTGAGCATACGTGTGGGTGATACATTCGTATCAAATCACGTGAAGTAAAAAACCTCGGAATTTATATGGACCGTCATCTTTCGTTCCAAAACCATATTGATCATATGACAGCTAAATGCACTGGAGTCCTCATTGCACTTACTCATGCGCGCCACCTCATACCAAAGTCAGTTCTGAAACAAGTTGTGGAAGGTCTTGTCATAGCTGTCATAAGATACTGTATCTATATTTATGGTACATGCGGGACTACACAACTGCTTCGTGTTCAAAAACTCATTAACTTTAGTGCCCGCGTAATCACCGGAAAGTGCAAGTTTGACCATATCTCTCGTGATGTGAGGCAGCTTGGTCTACTCAATTATCATCAACTAACCGAGTATCATCAACAGTGTCTTGTACATAATATTCTGACCACTGGTGTGCCACACGCTCTGAGAACATTGTTTAAATGTGTTAATCATCATCATGACACTCACCAAATAGGCGACCTACGTCCTCCACGCGCGAAGACGAACGCTGGAAAGTGCAGGTTGAGTTTCGCATGTACAACCCGCTACAATGCTCTTCCGCCCGAAGTACATACGTCACTCTGCTAGTCGTTCCGGCTTCAGACACGTCTGTTGAGGTTTTTAAGAGGTGATGTTAAGAATGTCTGATTCAGCGAGTGTATCGAGTTTGTCTACACTTTTACCCTGTCACGCATGTTTTACACAACCACTCGATGTTTTTTTCTTACTCGACACGGTGCATGAAAAACCTTGTTTTGTGGGATGTGCCCAAATAAAATGACTGACTGACTAACTAAATGCCCCAAAGGGAACAAGAGTGCATGAAGGAAAGCATGCCACTCATATTCCAATGGGTGTCGATGTTTAGAACACCGAAACACTGATATGCAAAATGTTTACTTAGAAGCATTACACCACTAAAACCATTACAAAGCACCGCTACAACCACAACATTGTCCCCAGACTGCTGTCAAAACGTTTCTACAATGCTGCTTCCACAGCATTGTCACAACGTTGTTCTCCAACATCGTTTCAATTGTGTTGCCACAACAGTGCCCACTATATTGCTGTGACACCATTGCCACAATATAGTACCTGCGATATGGTCAAGTGTGTAGCCAAGGGAGGGGAGTGGCAGGGACAGCTGTCCCCCCTGAGGGCCCGAACGTCCCCCTGAGGACACGGGCCGCGCTTTCCAAGGCCTGCACGCACTATGCTTTGTGGCCAAACTTGAAATTTCATACCAGACAGGGCCCTCTTAAGCCATCTTCAGCACTCTATTTTGCAACAAGCAGGCCCCTTTTTACCCATCAGAACTGTTTGTAAAAATAAATCCTGTGAACCACTGGGGCCCGGGCCCCCTGCCCACAGACGGGCCCGTTCTGGCGAGCTGGGCCCCCTTTAACCGACAAAGCCACGATGACCAGCCGGACCATTTGGGCACCATGGGCCCAGTGCGACTCGCAGGCTGTCAGGGTCCTGTCTACAGCCACCAGAGACCTGTCTGACCAGGTGGGGTCTCTGTCAGTCATGAGTTCATTGTGGCTAGTAGGGACCGTTTTAGCCCACAGGGCCCACTCTGAAGGTCAGGACTCTCTTACCTTAGAGAAGCCTCCAAACTAGTAGTACCGACTGCTCTCTGCAGGGCTCTCTGTCGTCAGTAGGGCCCTCTCTGGTCAGTTGAACCCTATACAGAGGTGTAACCAAGGAGAAGCGGCTGGTGCGGCGGTCCCCTTTAAGGCCCGAGGAGCCCTCTCGAGGATAGAGCGCGGCCCGCCCGTATCATGCTCTGCAGTCCGCCGTGGAACTTCATGTCCAGCAGGGCCCTCTTTAGCCCTCTCCAGTTCTCCATTCTGTGACAGGCAGGGCTTTTTTGACCATCGGAACCCTGAGGGTCCTCTGAACCACCGACACTCATCAAGGCCTTCTGCCGACAGTAGGGCCTGGTATGGGCCCTCCTTGGCCGATACAACTACTATGGCCTGCAGGGCCCACTGCGAGTCGTAGGGCCTCCTATGGCCGCCAAGGCCCTGTCTAATCAGCCAGGTCCTCTTCAAGTGTGGAGGTCATCGTGGCTAGTAGGGACTAGTAGCCCACAGGGCCCACTCTGATCGTCAGAACCCTCTTAAACTAGAGAAGCCTCAGAACTAGTATGACCGACTGTTAACGCAGGGCTCTCTATCGCCAGCGGGGCCCGCTCTGCTCAGCTGGGTTCTCTACAGTACTGATCAAGAAACATTTCAAATAGCTTCTTTCACGCGCATTGACGAGGGTCTGAGCCACCTTAGCTTGACGGGGGCGGGTTGCCGCTCCCCCTAAGAACTCGAGAACCACGCTAGATAGCGAAAAACGTTAAGGGCGTCGGGTAGCCCATTTAACACGCGCACTGAGGGAGGAGGGCGGGTACCTGCCCCACCTCGGGTTTTTTGGAGACAGATTAAAAACGGCGGCGTATAAGCCACCGTACTTGGCAAACCTTAACTCTGATAATTTTCACAGCTTTTGACAATATTTTAAGGGTGAGTCATCTCAGGTCAGGTCACCAGAGCCAAGTGACCTCACCTAAAAAAACGTTTAGTATAACATAAATCAGAACAGGCTGGACCTATCCAATTGAAACTCATACCATATAATGGCCCCACCGAGCTTTGCAAAATTTGGTCCGGTATTTTTTATCTCGATGACCTCAGGTAAGGTGCGAGTCATGGCCTATCCATTGGAAATACAAGGGAGAAATGTTTAAATTGAATAACTTAGTAATGGATGGTGGTAGAGCATTTATAATACGGCATTAGGTCTGCCTCATCCTTACAGTTCTAATGATAGGTATGAATTTTGACCTAATTTGACCTTGAGCTGATCTCAAGACAGTTCAAATGTTATTTTACCTTATTTGACCCAGAACGGTTATAATATACATATATCATTCCATTCGTCTTCCTGCGAGGATTCCGATGGCCGAGAATGTTTTGCTCTATCTTTGCTAGTTCAGATGTAATGAAAGAAAACCTTTGCCCACATGATATCCCTATGGTGGCATGCCTTGACCTATAGTGACCTCAAATGTGAAAACTTGAAAAAATAGTTCAAATATGTTCTATCGAGAACTGGATGGGCTATCCATCGCCGTCTACCGTTTTTCCTTTTCTAGCGTGGTTTTTGAGATCTTAGGCGGGCGGGTACCCGCCCCTCGTCAAAGCGAGGGTGGCTCAGACTCCCCGTCAATGCATGTGTTAATTCTGTATAGGAAACATTTGAATAATGTTTGTCAGGTCACGTTTAGGGTCACGAGAGGCCAGGGCATAGGAATAATATGTAGATGAAGGTTTTCAGTCATTACATCTGAACTAGTAAATATAGAGCAAAAAAACTTAGACCCACAGAATCTTCACAGCAAGCCAAATCGAATGGTATAAAATATGACCTTCCTAGGTCAAATTTAGGATTGCATTTGACCTGACCTGAGGTCAGGTCCAGGTCAAATTAGGAAAAATGCATGTCCTGACAACCGTAGAGATGAGGACGACCTAATGCCGTTAAAATAAATGATCTACAACCATCCATTACTAAGTTATTTAATCTAAACCATTTCTCCCAAGTATTTCCAATGGAGAGGTCATGGCTCGTACCTGACATTAGGTCATTGATAAAAAACATAGGAATATAGCTCGTGGAACTCTGTAAGCTCATTGCGTGAAATGACTTTCATTGGAAAGGCTTAAACCGGTTTGAATTATGCTATCTTAAAATGTTTTTGAGGTGAGGTCATTTGAACTGCACTGGTGACCTGACCTGAGATGACCCAACCTTAAAATTTTGTATACAGTTGTACATATTACTAAAGAAAATGCATACGAAGTACTGCAGCGCTACGCGCCGCCGTTTTTATTCTATATCCAAAAAGCCGAGGAGGGCGGGTACCCGCCCCCGTCAATACGCCTGTTAAAGAATGTTTTGATGCACGGTACATCGTTGACATCTCTGATATTTAATGCTACATTTTCATTCCACACCTTGGGCATAGGCAGATCCAGGGGCAGGTGCCCCCACGATCGACCCTCAGCGCCCACTGAAATGGTCACTGAACCCCTAAAACTCCCTTCTAACCCCCCATGATGTGAAAATCTGCACATCGATATCACTGGCCTGATAGGTTTTGCCGGTCAAAATTGGTACCCTCCTGGTCCGGATGGCGCCCTCCAGGAAGAGGCCCCCTCCCCTGATTGACGACCCTAGACTCCCCTGTGACTTTGGGAGCTGAAAGAAACAGTTAGATATTTGCGATAAATAAATGCAGCAAATGGGAATCAAAATATCTGGCTTCTCCTATCCTTCTCTCTCCAAGGGTGTGCCATAAGGGAAATTTGGTAGCCACTGGCTGTGGCAGGGTATGGTTCATGAAAGAATGGAGGAGATTTGTTTCTGGAAATTTGACAATATTGATAATTTTCCGCAGACCAGATTTGTGAAGATAGGACTTGACGTGGCCAGGCATTCTGATTGGTCTAAAATTCTTACTATTTTCCTTTGAAGGGATTTAAAAAAAATGTTAATAAGCAAACCGCAATATCTTATCCAAAACACACTTAACCTTCAAATTGGGCCAAAGAATGCAGATAGATAATACTTTTTGGGGTTTAACGACGCACCAACTGCCAGGGTCATACGGCGTCGCCAACTCTCACCCTTTTGGAAGGGATTTTGGGGATCAGATCGACTTATTCAGAGGCTCCACCGGGACTTGAACCCGAGACCGGTGGCTTAGAAGACAAGGGTGCTATCCACTAAGCCACCTCATCCCCAAGAATGCAGATAGAGTAAACTTGGTATACCATTACCAGTTGCAATCAAAGTATGCCAGTGAGAAATTGAAACCAACATACCAAATACAAAACCTACAAACAGGAGCCTCATGGAGGTATGCTAATAATAATGGCCAAAGTTTATTGAACGTCCTTTGCTTTTTTAATTCAATTTGGGTATTTCTGAGCCTTTTTGAAAGTCTAGTATTCAGATGTGGATCCCAGAAGCTCATACATCTTAAAAGGAAAACACTTCTCCCTGAATCCTGGACATAAAATACTATTGTGATTATATATTCGGGCACAGCCCTTCATTTGATATGGAGTAATAATCAGAGATGCTAGAGCAATGAGACATATATTCCAGGTCTAGCCACACTATGAATAATTATTTGGTTATCCTACCTGATCCTGATGGACTGCGCCCAAATATATAATCTAAGTGGTATTTTACATCCAGGATGTGGAGACAGGCCAGTATATACCTGTCAACTTTAACTTTTAATCATGCTTCTTGCCTCAGCACTCTGAAACCTACCAACATTGGAAATCACTCCCATCAAAAGATGTTATGCATAATCAAAATATTTACAAACTTTGTGAGACATTCGAATATTGATCCAATTCTTTAGGCTTATCAACAAACCAACTCCCAGCGTCATATGGCCTTGCCAACTCTTTTTGAAGATGGGGCTGGAATGGGCCAGACGGTCCGAGAAGTCAATGATCAGAAGAACTTTGTTCTGCATCATCTTTCACATACAAATTTGTTGTGCCCAATGTCCAGTTCAACCAAATTTGAATTGTAGTTTTAGTACCCTCATTTTAATGGGATTCCAGAAATTCCCCCTACCCCAAACCAAGAAAGAATGCTGTACCTGAAATAGACCATTAAATTATATAAAAAGGAGAACTTTTGCTGCCTAGGTAACTAAATATTCAGTTCTAGTGACATTAACTTTAATCTAAGCAATTCCCTGTCCCCAAAAAGTTCCATCATCCCACTACAATCTGCAGACATGGCAAACTTATAAAACAATAAAAATATCTTGGGTATGAACCTTTTTCGGAGACGAAACTAGACTAATTAGCTGGACGTTTTGTGGTTGAATGAAACGAATGTGTTGCGCCAGCTTTGTCGCACCTTCACACGGGCATATCGCAGGCTAGCTCACTCGCTAGCATAACATTTTTCGCTAGTGGGCCGGGCTCAGGCCTTTGGACCAATCAGATTGCTGCAACCATATGGAAGGTATTCATTCGGGGTTTGAAATAAGCCAATAGGCCCCTTTACTTTGAACTTTAAAGCTTGCGGAAATTTTATGCAGAGAGCTTTGGGTAAAACTAAATATGCCAAAAGTGATTTATCAACACGCTCTACAAAACTGCTATCTCAGTTCAAAACCCTTTATAAAAGTAGGACACTCTCTTTCAACACAGTCCCCGGGTTCCCCGGCCCGAACTCCCCGAAATCTGCTCCGGCTCCTGATTTGCTTAGAATGGGTGAAAGCAGAGTTCTTTCCAGTGCTATTCCCAGTGAAAATAATGAAGCAGAGGGACTACAGATATGCCAATTCACGTGATGTTCAAATAGTCAACTTCTCAAATAGTCCACATTCTAATTCGACCTCAAGAACAAAGATCCATAGCCAAACGTCACAATGAATAACTATCTAAATGTCCAATGATCAAATAGTCCACAAAGAAATAGTCCACAAAGTGGCAAAATCAATAACTGAAAAGTACCTAAGACAATTTGCAACGCTCAAGCCACAAGTTCACATGTAAGAAGACCAGAAATGCTGCAGTAGAGGAAAATTGACAAATGTGCCGACTCCTCGGCAGCTGAAGATCTTCCCCAGCTATATTGGCACATTTATAATTTTTATTATCTTTGTAACTGTCCTCTATTTCCATGTCGTACCAGTTTCTTTAACTATTCTAGGAATGCCGACAGTGGAGACAGATCAGCATTTAGTGTTTCCCACAAAAGCCAAGCCTGCGCGCTGCGCTGATAAGGAGGCGCCCCCAGCTGTTGTGTTGACCCCAGCTGTCCACATCAGTGACGTTCGAGGTGAAGCAGGCCTTAGACCCTGTCCCCTCCCACCAGGATACCCAGCCGTGCCTGGTACAACCTGTCCCCTCCCACCAGGATACCCAGCCGTGCCTGGTACAACCTGTCCCCTCCCACCAGGCTACCCAGCCGTGCCTGGTACAACCTGTCCCCTCCCACCAGGATACCCAGCCGTGCCTGGTACAACTTGTCCCCTCCCACCAGGCTACCCAGCCGTGCCTGGTACAACTTGTCCTCTCCCACCAGGCTACCCAGCCGTGCCTGGTACAACCTGTCCCCTCCCACCAGGCTACCCAGCCGTGCCTGGTTCCGCCTGTCCCCTCCCACCAGGCTACCCAGCCGTACGTGGTACAACCTGTCCCCTCCGACCAGGCTACCCAGCTGTGCCTGGTTCCGCCTGTCCCCTCCCACCAGGCTACCCAGCCGTGCCTGGTTCCGCCTGTGCCCTCCCACCAGGCTACCCAGCCGTGCCTGGTTCCGCCTGTCGCCTCCCACCAGGCTACCCAGCCGTGCCTGGTTCCGCCTGTCTCCTCCCACCAGGATACCCAGCCGTGCCTGGTTCCGCCTGTCCCCTCCCACCAGGCTACCCAGCCGTGCCTGGTACAACCTGTCCCCTCCCACCAGGCTACCCAGCCGTGCCTGGTACAATTTGTCCCTCCCACCAGGCTACCCAGCCGTGCCTGGTACAACTTGTCCCCTCCCACCAGGATACCCAGCCGTGCCTGGTACAACTTGTCCTCTCCCACCAGGCTACCCAGCCGTGCCTGGTACAACCTGTCCCCTCCCACCAGGCTACCCAGCCGAGCCTGGTACAACCTGTCCCCTCCCACCAGGATACCCAGCCGTGCCTGGTACAACCTGTCCCCTCCCACCAAGCTACCCAGCCGTGCCTGGTACAACCTGTCCCCTCCCACAAGGCTACCCAGCCGTGCCTGGTACAACCTGTCCCCTCCCACCAGGCTACTCAGCTGTGCCTGGTTCCGCCTGTCCCCTCCCACCAGGCTACCCAGCCGTGCCTGGTTCCGCCTGTCCCCTCCCACCAGGCTACCCAGCCGTACCTGGTACAACCTGTCCCCTCCGACCAGGCTACCCAGCTGTGCCTGGTTCCGCCTGTCCCCTCCCACCAGGCTACCCAGCCGTGCCTGGTTCCGCCTGTCCCCTCCCACCAGGCTACCCAGCCGTGCCTGGTTCCGCCTGTCCCCTCCCACCAGGATACCCAGCCGTGCCTGGTTCCGCCTGTCCCCTCCCACCAGGCTACCCAGCCGTGCCTGGTTCCGCCTGTCCCCTCCCACCAGGCTACCCAGCCGTGCCTGGTTCCGCCTGTCCCCTCCCACCAGGCTACCCAGCCGTGCCTGGTTCCGCCTGTCCCCTCCCACCAGGCTACCCAGCCGTGCCTGGTACAACCTGTCCCCTCGCACCAGGATACCCAGCCGTGCCTGGTACAACCTGTCCCCTCCCACCAGGCTACCCAGCCGTGCCTGGTACAACCTGTCCCCTCCCACCAGGATACCCAGCCGTGCCTGGTACAACCTGTCCCCTCCCACCAAGCTACCCAGCCGTGCCTGGTACAACCTGTCCCCTCCCACAAGGCTACCCAGCCGTGCCTGGTACAACCTGTCCCCTCCGACCAGGCTACCCAGCTGTGCCTGGTTCCGCCTGTCCCCTCCCACCAGGCTACCCAGCCGTGCCTGGTTCCGCCTGTCCCCTCCCACCAGGCTACCCAGCCGTGCCTGGTTCCGCCTGTCCCCTCCCACCAGGATACCCAGCCGTGCCTGGTTCCGCCTGTCCCCTCCCATCAGGCTACCCAGCCGTGCCTGGTACAACCTGTCCGCTCCCACCAGGATACCCAGCCGTGCCTGGTACAATTTGTCCCCTCCCACCAGGCTACCCAGCCGTGCCTGGTACAACCTGTCCCCTCCCACCAAGCTACCCAGCCGTGCCTTGTACAACCTGTCCCCTCCCACCAGGATACCCAGCCGTGCCTGGTACAACTTGTCCCCTCCCAACAGGCTACCCAGCCGTGCCTGGTACAACTTGTCCCCTCCCACCAGGCTACCCAGCCGTGCCTGGTTCCGCCTGTCCCCTCCCACCAGGCTACCCAGCCGTACCTGGTACAACCTGTCCCCTCCGACCAGGCTACCCAGCTGTGCCTGGTTCCGCCTGTCCCCTCCCACCAGGCTACCCAGCCGTGCCTGGTTCCGCCTGTGCCCTCCCACCAGGCTACCAAGCCGTGCCTGGTTCCGCCTGTCGCCTCCCACCAGGCTACCCAGCCGTGCCTGGTTCCGCCTGTCCCCTTCCACCAGGATACCCAGCCGTGCCTGGTTCCGCCTGTCCCCTCCCACCAGGCTACCTAGCCGTGCCTGGTACAACCTGTCCCCTCCCACCAGGATACCCAGCCGTGCCTGATACAACCTGTCCCCTCCCACCAGGCTGCCCAGCCGTGCCTGGTTCCGCCTGTCCCCTCCCACCAGGATACCCAGCCGTGCCTGGTACAACCTGTCCCCTCCCACCAGGCTACCCAGCCGTGCCTGGTACAACCTGTCCCCTCCCACCAGGCTACCCAGCTGTGCCTGGTTCCGCCTGTCCCCTCCTACCAGGTTACCCAGCCGTGCCTGGTTCCGCCTGTCCCCTCCCACCAGGCTACCCAGCCGTGCCTGGTTCCGCCTGTCCCCTCCCACCAGGATACCCAGCCGTGCCTGGTTTCGCCTGTCCCCTCCCACCAGGCTACCCAGCCGTGCCTGGTTCCGCCTGTCCCCCTCCACCAGGCTACCCAGCCGTGCCTGGTTCCGCCTGTCCCCTCCCATCAGGCTACCCAGCCGTGCCTGGTACAACCTGTCCCCTCCCACCAGGATACCCAGCCGTGCCTGGTACAACCTGTCCCCTCGCACCAGGATACCCAGCCGTGCCTGGTACAACCTGTCCCCTCCCACCAGGCTACCCAGCCGTGCCTGGTACAACCTGTCCCCTCCCACCAGGCTACCCAGCCGTGCCTGGTACAACCTGTCCCCTCCCACCAGGATACCCAGCCGTTCCTGGTACAATTTGTCCCCTCCCACCAGGCTACCCAGCCGTGCCTGGTACAACTTGTCCTCTCCCACCAGGCTACCCAGCCGTTCCTGGTACAACCTGTCCCCTCCCACCAGGCTACCCAGCCGTGCCTGGTTCCGCCTGTCCCCTCCCACCAGGCTACACAGCCGTACCTGTTACAACCTGTCCCCTCCGACCAGGCTACCCAGCTGTGCCTGGTTCCGCCTGTCCCCTCCCACCAGGCTACCCAGCCGTGCCTGGTTCCGCCTGTCCCCTCCCACCAGGCTACCCAGCCGTGCCTGGTTCCGCCTGTCGCCTCCCACCAGGCTACCCAGCCGTGCCTGGTTCCGCCTGTCCCCTCCCACCAGGATACCCAGCCGTGCCTGGTTCCGCCTGTCCCCTCCCACCAGGCTACCCAGCCGTGCCTGGTTCCGCCTGTCCCCTCCCACCAGGCTACCCAGCCGTGCCTGGTTCCGCCTGTCGCCTCCCACCAGGCTACCCAGCCGTGCCTGGTTCCGCCTGTCCCCTCCCACCAGGATACCCAGCCGTGCCTGGTTCCGCCTGTCCCCTGCCACCAGGCTACCCAGCCGTACCCGGTTCCGCCTGTCCCCTCCCACCAGGCTACCTAGCCGTGCCTGGTACAGCCTGTCCCCTCCCACCAGGATACCCAGCCGTGCCTGGTATAACCTGTCCCCTCCCACCAGGCTGCCCAGCCGTGCCTGGTACAACCTGTCCCCTCCCACCAGGCTACCCAGCCGTGCCTGGTACAACCTGTCCCCTCCCACCAGGCTACCCAGCTGTGCCTGGTACAACCTGTCCCCTCCCACCAGGCTACCCAGCCGTGCCTGGTTCCGCCTGTCCCCTCCCACCAGGCTACCCAGCCGTACCCGGTTCCGCCTGTCCCCTCCCACCAGGCTACCCAGCCGGGCCTGGTTCCGCCTGTCCCCTCCCACCAGGATACCCAGCCGTACCTGGTACAACCTGTCCCCTCCGACCAGGCTACCAAGTTGTGCCTGGTTCCGCCTGTCCCCTTCCACCAGGCTACCCAGCCGTGCTTGGTTCCGCCTGTCCCCTCCCACCAGGCTACCCAGCCGTGCCTGGTTCCGCCTGTCCCCTCCCACCAGGATACCTAGCCGTGCCTGGTTCCGCCTGTCCCCTCCCACCAGGCTACCCAGCCGTGCCTGGTTCCGCCTGTCCCCTCCCACCAGGCTACCCAGCCGTGCCTGGTTCCGCCTGTCCCCTCCCATCAGGCTACCCAGCCGTGCCTGGTACAACCTGTCCCCTCCCACCAGGATACCCAGCCGTGCCTGGTACAACCTGTCCCCTCCCACCAGGATACCCAGCCGTGCCTGGTACAACCTGTCCCCTCCCACCAGGATACCCAGCCGTGCCTGGTACAACCTGTCCCCTCCCACCAGGCTACCCAGCCGTGCCTGGTACAACCTGTCCCCTCCCACCAGGATACCCAGCCGTGCCTGGTACAATTTGTCCCCTCCCACCAGGCTACCCAGCCGTGCCTGGTACAACTTGTCCTCTCCCACCAGGCTACCCAGCCGTTCCTGGTACAACCTGTCCCCTCCCACCAGGCTACCCAGCCGTGCCTGGTTCCGCCTGTCCCCTCCCACCAGGCTACCCAGCCGTGCCTGGTTCCGCCTGTCCCCTCCCACCAGGATACCCAGCCGTGCCTGGTTCCGCCTGTCCCCTCCCACCAGGCTACCCAGCCGTGCCTGGTTTCGCCTGTCCCCTCCCACCAGGCTACCCAGCCGTGCCTGGTTCCGCCTGTCCCCTCCCATCAGGCCACCCAGCCGTGCCTGGTACAACCTGTCCCCTCCCACCAGGATACCCAGCCGTGCCTGGTACAACCTGTCCCCTCCCACCAGGCTACCCAGCCGTGCCTGGTACAACCTGTCCCCCTCCCACCAGGCTACTCAGCCGTGCTTGGTACAACCTGTCCCCTCCCACCAGGCTACCCAGCCGTGCCTGGTACAACCTGTCCCCTCCCACCAGGATACCCAGCCGTGCCTGGTACAATTTGTCCCCTCCCACCAGGCTACCCAGCCGTGCCTGGTACAACTTGTCCTCTCCCACCAGGCTACCCAGCCGTTCCTGGTACAACCTGTCCCCTCCCACCAGGCTACCCAGCCGTGCTTGGTTCCGCCTGTCCCCTCCCACCAGGCTACCCAGCCGTACCTGTTACAACCTGTCCCCTCCGACCAGGCTACCCAGCTGTGCCTGGTCCCGCCTGTCCCCTCCCACCAAGCTATCCAGCCGTGCCTGGTTCCGCCTGTCCCCTCCCACCAGGCTACCCAGCCGTGCCTGGTTCCGCCTGTCGCCTCCCACCAGGCTACCCAGCCGTGCCTGGTTCCGCCTGTCCCCTCCCACCAGGATACCCAGCCGTGCCTGGTTCCGCCTGTCCCTCCCACCAGGCTACCCAGCCGTGCCTGGTTCCGCCTGTCCCCTCCCACCAGGCTACCCAAACGTACCTGGTACAACCTGTCCCCTCCGACCAGGCTACCCAGCTGTGCCTGGTTCCGCCTGTCCCCTCCCACCAGGCTACCCAGCCGTGCCTGGTTCCGCCTGTCCCCTCCCACCAGGCTACCCAGCCGTGCCTGGTTCCGCCTGTCCCCTCCCACCAGGCTACCCAGCCGTGCCTGGTTCCGCCTGTCCCTTCCCACCAGGCTACCCAGCCGTACCTGGTACAACCTGTCCCCTCCGACCAGGCTACCCAGCTGTGCCTGGTTCCGCCTGTCCCCTCCCATCAGGCTACCCAGCCATGCCTGGTTCCGCCTGTCCCCTCCTACCAGGCTACCCAGCCGTGCCTGGTTCCGCCTGTCGCCTCCCAACAGGCTACCCAGCCGTGCCTGGTTCCGCCTGTCCCCTCCCACCAGGCTACCCAGCCGTGCCTGGTTCCGCCTGTCCCCTCCCACCAGGCTACCCAGCCGTGCCTGGTACAACCTGTCCCCTCCCACCAGGATACCCAGCCGTGCCTGGTACAACCTGTCCCCTCCCACCAGGCTACCCAGCCGTGCCTGGTATAACCTGTCCCCTCCCACCAGGATACCCAGCCGTGCCTGGTACAATTTGTCCCCTCCCACCAGGATACCCAGCCGTGCCTGGTACAATTTGTCCCCTCCCACCAGGCTACCCAGCCGTGCCTGGTACAACCTGTCCCCTCCCACCAAGCTACCCAGCCGTGCCTTGGACAACCTGTCCCCTCCCACCAGGATACCCAGCCGTGCCTGGTACAACTTGTCCCCTCCCACCAGGCTACCCAGCCGTGCCTGGTACAACTTGTCCTCTCCCACCAGGCTACCCAGCCGTGCCTGGTACAACCTGTCCCCTCCCACCAGGCTACCCAGCCGTGCCTGGTTCCGCCTGTCCCCTCCCACCAGGCTACCCAGCCGTACCTGGTACAACCTGTCCCTCCGACCAGGCTACCCAGCTGTGCTTGGTTCCGCCTGTCCCCTCCCACCAGGCTACCCAGCCGTGCCTGGTTCCGCCTGTGCCCTCCCACCAGGCTACCCAGCCGTGCCTGGTTCCGCCTGTCGCCTCCCACCAGGCTACCCAGCCGTGCCTGGTTCCGCCTGTCCCCTCCCACCAGGATACCCAGCCGTGCCTGGTTCCGCCTGTCCCCTCCCACCAGGCTCCCCAGCCGTGCCCGGTTCCGCCTGTCCCCTCCCACCAGGCTACCTAGCCGTACCTGGTTCCGCCTGTCCCCTCCCACCAGGATACCCAGCCGTGCCTGGTACAACCTGTCCCCTCCAACCAGGCTGCCCAGCCGTGCCTGGTACAACCTGTCCCCTCCCACCAGGATACCCAGCCGTGCCTGGTACAACCTGTCCCCTCCCACCAGGCTACCCAGCCGTGCCTGGTACAACCTGTCCCCTCCCACCAAGCTACCCAGCCGTGCCTTGTACAACCTGTCCCCTCCCACCAGGATACCCAGCCGTGCCTGGTACAACTTGTCCCCTCCCACCAGGCTACCCAGCCGTGCCTGGTACAACTTGTCCTCTCCCACCAGGCTACCCAGCCGTGCCTGGTACAACCTGTCCCCTCCCACCAGGCTGCCCAGCCGTGCCTGGTACAACCTGTCCCCTCCCACCAGGATACCAAGCCGTGCCTGGTACAACCTGTCCCCTCCCACCAAGCTACCCAGCCGTGCCTTGTACAACCTGTCCCCTCCCACCAGGATACCCAGCCGTGCCTGGTACAACTTGTCCCCTCCCACCAGGCTCCCCAGCCGTGCCTGGTACAACTTGTCCTCTCCCACCAGGCTACCCAGCCGTGCCTGGTACAACCTGTCCCCTCCCACCAGGCTACCCAGCCGTGCCTGGTTCCGCCTGTCCCCCTCCCACCAGGCTACGCAGCCGTGCCTGGTACAACCTGTCCCCTCCCACCAGGCTACCCAGCCGTGCCTGGTACAACCTGTCCCCTCCCACCAGGCTACCCAGCCGTGCCTGGTACAGCCTGTCCCCTCCCACCAGGCTACCCAGCCGTGCCTGGTACAACCTGTCCCCTCCCACCAGGCTACCCAGCCGTGCCTGGTACAACCTGTCCCCTCCCAGCAGGATACCCAGCCCTGCCTGGTACAATTTGTCCCCTCCCACCAGGCTACCCAGCCGTGCCTGGTACAATTTGTCCTCTCCCACCAGGCTACCCAGCCGTGCCTGGTACAACCTGTCCCCTCCCACCAGGCTACCCAGCCGTGCCTGGTTCCGCCTGTCCCCTCCCACCAGGCTACCCAGCCGTACCTGGTACAACCTGTTCCCTCCGACCAGGCTACCCAGCTGTGCCTGGTTCCGCCTGTCCCCTCCCACCAGGCTACCCAGCCGTGCCTGGTTCCGCCTGTCCCCTCCGACCAGGCTACCCAGCCGTGCCTGGTTCCGCCTGTCGCCTCCCACCAGGCTACCCAGCCGTGCCTGGTTCCGCCTGTCCCCTCCCACCAGGATACCCAGCCGTGCCTGGTTCCGCCTGTCGCCTCCCACCAGGCTACCCAGCCGTGCCTGGTTCCGCCTGTCCCCTCCCACCAGGCTAACCAGCCGTGCCTGGTTCCGCCTCTGTCACGTGATGCACCGATAGCGGAAGGTGTCTAGACCGCGTCTCTGGCGCGAGGGGGTGGGAGGCCACGTCATTGCGCCGTGACGGATGACGTAACAGCCGAGCGATACGACACGGTGCGGCACTGGCGCAGACAACACCGCCCAACTGCCCAACCGGCGAAGCACTGGGACAGACAACACTGCCCAACCAGAGAAGCACTGGCGCAGACAACACTGCCCAACTGCCCAACCAGAGAAGAACTGGCGCAGACAACACCGCCCAACTGCCCAACCGGCGAAGCACTGGGACAGACAACACCGCCCAACTGCCCAACCGGCGAAGCACTGGGACAGACAACACCGCTCAACTGCCCAACCGGCGAAGCACTGGGACAGACAACACTGCCCAACAGCCCAACCAGAGAAGCACTGGCACAGACAACATCATTTGCCCAAATGGCACGGTGTTGCTGCGGTAACTGGGCCGGAGTTACGTCTAGGTTTTCTTTTGTGCATAGGTTAAGTGTATAGCTCGATTTTCACTGTTTTGTCTACGCCATTGCGCTGAGATCTGGAGCGGCTCTTCCATGCCACATCTGGAACACACATCCCACACGGCTCCTCACCAGACTTGTTGATGACTCAATTTTTTTAGTCGACCCAACTCTGACTCACAGCTTTAAGGCTGACTCTGATTCTGACTCGACTCGCTATGTTAAAAATGGTGAGCCGACTCGACTCAACTCAAATCCAGAAGTGAGTCGACTCAACTCCTGACTCAATAAAACACTGAGTCAGAGTCGACTCCGACTCAGAATGGTGGACAAGTAGGTATATAGAAAATGCACATTTGCTTTCATAGTACACATATTTCAGTACATTTAATCATGGGATTAACTATTTTATAACTGCACATTTCTTTCCATAAAATTTCCATTACAATGCATTACTCATGACATAAATTATGTCTGCATACGAATGAAGGAAGGTGCTAAATACGAACATGTCAGTGAGATGAAGGATCTGAGGGCTTTTCATTTTGAAGGTATGTCCTTCATGACTAGTCAAAATTGAGGCAATAAGCGAGGTTACAAACACAAAGAACAGGACTCAATGTTTGAAAATTTGACATTTTGGGTGGCAATTCCTGCCCCAGTGCATTCTGAACAATCCTGTGACAAATTAAGCTTCGAAATAAATACCACGCTGGGACGACCCAACCGACGACGCTCCCGTGCTGCACCACCTCAATCAAAATCAAAACAAGCAATGAACAATCGCCTCCTCATCCTCCTCCCGAAAAAGCTTTAGTGAATACTGCAGATGGCGCACTAAACACATAACGCGAACCTAACCTCCAATGACACTAAAGATAAATAGCACTTCAAATCACGGGACATTCAAAAACTAAGAAAATCATCCTACCCTCAGGCCTTCTTTTAGGGCCTTGCCATCAGGCTACAGTCAGGCTACAAAATAAAGAAAAACTAACAAATTATGGCGCACAATGATGGTTTTGTGAGAGGCGTGGCGCGCATGGGGCATGTGACGTCACACATCGTAGCATATAACATGGGGAAATTAAAAGATTAAATATGCAAGTTTCTGCAAAAAAGCCCATAATCTAAGACTAAATGCATATTTATTGCATTTTGGATAAACTTGATTGCTGTGTATTGTCGCAAATTCCTAAGCGGGCAATGCCATTAGCAGCATTTTGACACACGGCCCAATAGTGAAGGAATTCCATCAGGCCCAAGTGACGTTACGTAGACGTAAAGGAATCCCTCTTGAACGTGCCTTTAGGTAAAGGCAGGGGTAAAGGTATCTTGTGATGGCGCAGCTGCAGTGTGGCTGCAGTGGTATGTTGTGCAGTGGGCGGTCTGTGGTAAGTAGGTAAATAATCATCAACATAATTTAAAGAGTGGTGGTCAGCGTTACCCCTTCTTGGGATTTGTCCCAAGATCTTGGGATACGGGCCTGTACCTTGGGATCTTGGTATTTGAGGTGCTGATCTTGGGATCCCGGAGCTGTGACTAAAATTTTTAGTTTAATTTACAGCGCCCAAGGATAAATCATGAAAGTTTAGGAAATCTAGAAGTTTAGAAAATAAGAAAACAAACAAATAACATAAAAGGTACATTTAACAAGGAAAAATTTAATAGACCTACAAATTTATAACGTCCGGTTGACCTGATGGCACTTCCCCAGTCGACGGCATCTGTGGAGAGGCTATTTACTCAGTCAGGTAAGTTATCAATTTGTTGTTGCAATCGAGAAGTTTCATTAACACTGCCGCTGTTTTAGCAAATTCAGTAATATTTTTTCGGCTTTAAATGCACCAATTGTCAAGGTCGTACATGACGTCTTAAAGGGTGATACGAGAAATAACTATTAAATAATATACTCCCCTCTAATATTTTTATATGCGTTGCAGGGCCCCACCACCGCAGAAAAGTGCAGCGCCAGTGACTTCCCTGATCCGCTCCCCCCCCGCCCCCACGATTGCTTATGCCACTCAGGAGCCGCAAAGTCATCGTAGAGGCGCCTTCCTCCCAGTGCCCAGACCATGGCTTAGGAACCAAATCAGTCAGCTCGGGGGGTCCCAGGCCAGCTCATGGCCTAATAGACCAGCTTATTAAAGGACCCACATAACCACAGGGCCCCTAAAAGCTCCGAAAAGGAGGCTCAGATTAGCTCAGGGAGCCAGGCTAGCTTAGGGGCTCGGCTCAACTCAGGAACCCCCAGGTTGGCTTATAAAGGGTCTCAGAACAGTTCAAAGGGCCCGGTCAGGCTCACGGATCCCAGCTCAGCTCAGAAATTCTTGAAGAACTCCGCGGAGCTAGACCAGCTCGGGACCCCCAGCTCAGCACAGGGGCCACGTATTAGCTTTGGGGACAAACTCATCTGAGGGGCCCAAGTCGGCTAACATAGGGCATCAAACCAGCTCAAGGGGCCATTCATGCTCACGGCCCCAGCTTAGCTCAGGGACCATAGAGCAGTTCAGGGGCCCCAGGCCAGCTCAGAGGCCTTAGATAAGCACATGAGGCCTCAGATTAGCTTGGGGCTCAAATTAGCTTTGGGACTCAGCTCAGTTCAGGGGCCCCAAGTCGGCTGATATGGGGTCTCAGAACAGCTCAAGGGACGCACTCAAGCGCATGGGCGCCAGTTCAGCTCAGCTCGTCCTATAACTTTGCAGGGGGCCCAGACCAGCTTAAGGACTGCTCAATTCAGTAGAGGGGCCTCATATTAGTTTAGGGCCCCAAACTAGCTTTGGCGGACTAGTTAAGCTCAGGGGCCTCTAAGTCGGCTGATGTAGAGCTCAGCAGAGCTCAAGGGGCCATTCAAGCTCATCGCCCCTAGCTCAGCTCAGCAAGCCCGATAAGCAGGGGCCCACACCAGCTCAGGGGCTGCTCATTTCAGCACAGGGTGCACAGATTAGCTGAGGGCCCAAATTAGCTTTTAGGGGCCTAGTTCAGCTCAGGGGCCCCAAGTCGACTCATTTAGGGTCTCAAAATAGCTCGAGAGTTCAAGCTCAGTGACTCTAAAGCATTTCAGGGGGTCCCACGCCATCTCGGGGGCCCCAGTTCAGCACAGCGGGCCCCAGATTAGTTCAGACGACTAGATTAGCTTAGGAGTCCAGCTCAGCCCAGGGGCCCCAGGTCGGTGTATATAGCGTCTCAGAACAACTCAAGGAGGCCACTTCAAGCTCATGGCCTCCAGCTCAGCTCAGGGCCCTATATCTCTGCGAGATCCCCAAATTAGCTCAGGGCTCCCAGTATGGCACAGAGGTTGCCAGATTAGCTTTGGGGGCCACGTTCAGCTCAGGGACCCCAGGTCTACTAATATAGGGTATCAAATCAACTTAAGGGGCCAGTCAAGCTCACGGCCCCCGGCTTAGCTCAGGGAGCCTAAAACAGTTCAGGGTGCCCCGGCCCGGCTCGGAGATCTCAAATAAACACAAGGGGCCTAAGATTAGCTTAGGGCCCGAACTCGTTTTGGAGCCCAACTCAGCTCAGGAGCCCCAAAGTCGACTTATATAGAGTCTCAGAACAGCTCAATGGGTCATTCAAGCTCATCAAGCTCAGCTCAGCTCAGCGGGCCCTATAACAGTGCAGGGGGCTCCAGATCAGCTCAGGGGCTACTCACTTCAGCACAGGGTGCCTCAGATTAGCTTAGGGCCCAAATTAGCTTTTGGGGACCTAGCTCAACTTAGAGGTCCGAAGTCGGCTGATGTAGGGTCTCAAAATAGCTCAAAGGTTTCGGCTCAGTGACTCTAAAGCATTTCAACATTTCAGGGGGTCCTAGACCATCTCGGGGGCCCCCAGTTCAGCACAATGAGCCCCAGATCAACTCAGATGACCAGATCAGCTTAGAAGCCTGGCTCAGCCCAGGGGCCCCAGGTCGGTTTATATAGCGTCTCGGAACAACTCAAGGAGGCCAATTCAAGCTCATGGCCCCCAGCTCAGCTGAGGGGCCCTATTACTCTGCGTGAGCCCCAGACTAGCGCTGGGCCCCCAGCTCAGCTCAAGGGCCTCGTCGGGTTACTTTTCTACGTATATTGACCACAATCATGAGTTGATTATTTTGTATTGAGTGCTGTAGTCGTGTTCGAGCCAAAAGAACAAACAATAATAAAGAGTTACAGAGAAATCAAAGAATCACGATCAAAGATTCTTCTGGCAGTAGATTGTCCTGATGGTCTTTGGAAGGAATGAGTGCGACGGTAATCGGTCCTGCACTGCGGCATGACAAACTGCTGTGTGCCTGTCTTGGCTCAGGGAGCGGTGTTGTTTCTCTGCTCATCTGTTTACTTGATTGGGATTTTCAGCATTGTTGGCGTGCCGCCTTCCGTGCTCTAAGCGTGGCCATTTGAGCTACTTAGCATGACCAGACACTAGAGGTGCGTTTGTAGTCCTCATCACGAACCGCGCAGCTCTGCGTTATTGCTTCATTCTGTTGATATCATTTTGATGATGAGGATCCACACGGAGCTAGCATATTAGAGGGCGCATATGTTTGTAGGGGTTTTTTACTTTCTGGTGATTTTTAAATTCCTCCTCAGGAAACCTATGTCTTGTTAGTTTTTGAACAAAATTCTGATGTGTTCGGTGGTCCTTGCTAGTTGAGCCCAGGTACTTGACGTAGCTGACTGTTTCTAGATTGTGCCCATTAGCATATTGGTACTGCATTGTTCTCTGCTGCGGGTGATTGAAGTGGGTCATTTCTTCGGATGAACTGCATATCCACTTCTCCTCCCGGAGAAGCTTGTAAGTCTTTTGTAGGCTGAGCTGGTCTGCAGTGTTGGAAACTACGTTGTAGGCTGCGTATCATAGCAAACAACCGCGTGCGTGCTGCTAGGGTGTCGGAAGGTCATTTATGTACACGAGGAAGAGACGGGGCCGAGGACACTCCCTGTGGGACTCCGGATGTGACCGGAATGAACCCGGACTTGCTTCCGTTAACCCACTGCCTGTTTCTATCCTTCAGTCGGATATCCAGTTGTTAATCCTTCTTTAATGCCATACTGGCTGCTTGTGAATGAGTAGGCTATGGTTTACTTTGTCAAACGCCTTAGAAAATCCATGCCAGGACGTCGTTTGAAGCCACTGGGTTTTCTTTAGCTCTTCTACTAATTCCAAAGCTTGTCTACATGACCTCTTTTTCGGAATCCATGCTGGCTGTTATTCATGATGCTGTTAAATTCCAGGTGTGTCATTATTGTACTGGTCGAATGTGCTCCATTACCTTGCACACACACTGGTGAGGCAAACTGGGCGGTAGTTGGCTGGGTCTGTGTCGCCTTTTAAACACTGGTGTCACAGGGCGTCCTTCCGTCTATCGGGACTAGACCGAGTAGCGATGTTTGGTAAATCATCGTGAGTATGGGGCCGTTCAGTGGAGTTCTTTCAACACGGGTGCTCGGCCATCAGGCCCGGCTGCTTTCCTTGGGTTCAGGTTGGACAGAGGCTTTCTAACTCCGTGCTCGGTTATAATCACTCCATCAACAACTGGGAAGGTGTTCGAGGCATGCCGCACTTGCGTTGAAATTCCTCGTAGCTGTAAGTTTTGCCCTCACCAAAACAGATTTGAATTGTCTGTTGAGTATCTCCGCCTGTTGTTCCGGGTTTGATACTAGCGTTCACCGTCTTTCAGTGGTGCAACTCCGATGTTCGATGACTTCATATGCTTAATATAAGTCCAAATCTTTTGTCTTTGGTCGATTGTGCCGACTCATCACCTTCAAAATAGAGTTGAGATACTGCCAATAAGCTCGCCTCAGCTTCCGCTGAACTTCTTCAAGCTGCTGATACTGCTTTTTGAGCTCTTCGTTCCCCTTTTTCTTTTAAAGCCGGTTTTTGTTTATTAGCTGGCAGTTCTCTGGGTATCAGGCTTGTTCTCTTTAGAGCGCGTCTTCTTATTGGTATAAACCTGGATATGGCATCTGAGATGGTGTTTTAAACATGTTCCACAGCTCATCAGCATGGCCGTGCGTTCAACGGACCCATTCTGACGAGAAGATCAATACATACCTCCTTCACCCTGCCAATTTGCCTTATTGTACAATGGAACAAGTTGGGTGTCTGTTTGTGTTCCTGTGCGTAAAGGCTAATTCACAGTACAGCGTCGTGATCGAGAGACCTGGAAGTACCTCAACTCTTGGGACAAGATGAGGACTGTTGGTTATCACCAGATCTAGGTGTTGTTTGCACGTGTTGGAGAGGTGACCAGCTGCTCTAAACCATGATCACAAGGATGTCGACAAAATCGTTGTGTAGTCTTGGGTAAACCGGGTTAGGCTTTAGTGACATCATTTTCCAGTCCAGCTCGGAAAGTTGAAATCGCCACTAATCAATAGGTGGGCTTTGGCACAGTAGCTGCTCGAGTTATTGATTCGCTGAACTGTCTTAAACTGTCTTCATCACTTCATTCCCTATATACGAACAATATTAAGTCTTCCTCCTTTAACTTTTACTTTGACCCATATCGCTCACTTTCTTGCTGGTGACTTCAAATAGGATCTTTGACTAGCTCAAGGGACCCATTTACGCTCACGGCTCCCAGCTCAGCTTAGGGATCATACAACAGTTTGAGGGGCCCAAATCAGCTCAAGCGACCTTAAATTAGCTCATAGGGCATCAGAGTCCATTTCAGGGCCCCTGAACAGCTCAGGGGGCCCCAGGTCGACTCATAGGACCTCAGATCAGCTCAGGGGTCTAGGTCAGCTTCAGAGGAGGCTTCCAGGGTAAGCCATGGGGTTTGATTGGGTTTCTTGTTTTATATTACAGTTGCTGATATTTCCATATCCATTGCGGGGGCCCCCACAGAAAAGTAGGGGGAGGGGTAGTGGCCCCCCTGCCTCCCCGGTTCCTACGCCTACGAGTCAGGATACAATCTAACTAAAATCCGGCTCCTCAAAAATTTCACGCTACTTATGAACGAAAGAGTTTTGAGTTAAATTTAGTCTGACTCAGGTGAGTTTCCAACTCTGACACTGCTTAATGGATTGAATCAGAGAGGAGACTGGCTTACCTGAAATTCCAAGGTGAATCTATATTCAAGCAAATAAGCACAGGCGGCAAAACTAGTACAACACTGCCCCTCCCTCCCCTTAAAGGAGAAATTCTAACTCTAACCACATGACGTTGGCTGGAGAGAAATGGATTGAAAAGTTCATGGTGCCCCCTCCTCGCTTGAATGTGGACCCTTAACCGCTACTGCAAAAAGTTCATGAGCCACATTGATTCATCAAATAGATTTCCAGGGGTCGAAAAAGTTGCCATTTTGCCATTCTAAATGGTGACAGCTGGAGTTCCACCGGGTGACCAAAGTCAAAATCTCCAGAAACAAAGCTGTAAGTATTATAGGAGGAGATTACAAGTTCGATTTACTAAAGCTTGATTCACATGAACCCACCAGCTCTTTCTTCCAAACTTTTGCTTCGTCTGGCTATTTCCCATTAATTTCGATTCCAACCAGAATAACACAAAGTTCTG
Source organism: Lepas anatifera (assembly GCA_034440635.1). Taxonomy (NCBI): domain Eukaryota; kingdom Metazoa; phylum Arthropoda; class Thecostraca; family Lepadidae; genus Lepas; species Lepas anatifera. The sequence goes on from JAOTON010000144.1 coordinate 174,061, forward strand.
AAACACTAATTGATAATTTCTTCTGCAATGATCCCTCACTAGTTTCGTCATCTTCTGTTCTTCTGTCTGACTTGAGCGATCACCTTCCTATAAGACTTCAGATGTATGCTAAGTTATCTAACCCCAAAATAGCTCAACCCACCAGCTCAGTATTTTATTTTCGGAAAATTAATTTGTTGAAAGAAAGTGTTTCTTCTAAACTAGCAGGATTCCTGTCAATAAATGAACCGAATCATGCTGCTAAATTCCTCCAGGAGACGATTGCATCTGAAGTAAAAAACTCTCTATAAAAAGAATCACCAGAAGAACTCTCCCCATTCAACCTTGGGTTTCATACCAACTCTTACAGTGTATCAATAAAAGAAGTGATTTGTATAAAAAGTTTATTAAATCGAAAAGTGAAGAGGACCAAATTGCATACAAATCATACCACAATTGTCTCACAAGCATGCTTCGTTCAGCCCAACGTGCCTACTACCAACGTAAACTGGAGGAAAACAAAAATAATCCTATTAAGTTATGGAGCACACTTCTAACCGTAGTTCATAAAAACAAAGTCAAGAAAGACCTCCCTGAATCGTTTAGCCACAATGGGGGTCTTATCACAGATCCAGCGCAAATAGCACATGAATTTAATAATTTTTTTCCTCGGTTGCGACCAACCTAGATAGAACTGTACCACAGCCCACATCAGATCCTCTCAATTATCTCACACATGAACCACCCCTTCTGTTTCAATTCCAACCCATCACCCTGCAAACAATCGTAAAAGTTATTGACTCCCTAGGTAGCACGGGTGCTGGATATGATGGTATAAGTTCCAAAATTCTAAAGCATCTATGTGCAACTATCTCTCCTCATATCACTCACCTCTTCAATCTCTGTTTCTTGACTGGTTCTTTCCCAGATTCGTTCAAAATTGCTGTTGTTGTGCCTGTCTTTAAAGCTGGTGACTCTTCTGCATTCACAAACTATCGACCTATTTCTATCCTCCCTGTTCTTTCAAAGGTATTAGAGAAAATTGTATATGGCCAGATTATGGACTTCCTTGTTGAGAATAACCTAATCTTCAGTCACCAGTTTGGCTTTCGTGCCCACCACAGTACATACATGCCGATCTCACTTTTGCATGACCACGTCACTTCTGCCCTGGGATCAAAAAAGGCATGTGCTGCTATCTATCTCGATTTTACTAAAGCATTTGACACTGTTAACCATTCTATTCTCCTCTCCAAATTGAGATTATATGGATTTCAGAACCTATCACTTAAATTTTTTGACTCCTACCTAAGTAATCGCTCACAATTTGTTAAAGTTAATGAAGTTAGATCCAGCACCCCTGCTCCTATGCCCCTTGGCGTGCCTCAGGGCAGTGTTCTAGGACCGCTGCTGTTCTTACTTTATATAAATGACATTCATAAAAGCTCAGAAAGTCCAAAATTCTTACTATTTGCGGATGATACTGCCCTCCTATTCACAGCGGACAACCAAGATGAACTTCGCAATCTTATTAATCTAAGTCTCTCTATTAGAAACTGCAATATAAAACAAGAAACCCAAGCCAGCACGACAGCTTGTCTGGAATATAATAATTTTTGGGGCTTATCGACGCACCAACTGCGGGTCATATGGCGTCGCCAACTCTTTCCTGTTGGAAGGGTTTTGGAGCCAGCTTGCTCCTTGTTCGGAAGCCGCCGGGCCTTGAACCCGGGTCGGCTGCGTGGCAAGCTATGCTGACCACTCCACTACGCCCCAGCTTGTCTGGAAAGTTCCAGTTCTGTTGTACACCCCCTGAGAGCCCCTGGACTGGAAGCGCGTCGTGAAAAAGGCTTAGGCACCTACTACCTGAGTGCTTCCAGGTAGACCCCGAAAACTGGACCCAATCAAACTCCAGCCCAGACCGCTCCCAACACAGCGCTAATTCGGACACGCATCCCGCACCAAACACTGAGCAGCAGCCGTCCCTCGGCCATCGACAGGCGCGACGAGCCGTCGACGGGCCGTCTTCCACTACGAAGTGGAAAAAACACCACAGAACTATTCGACACGAGAAAAACGGATGGAAAAGACGAAACTTACAAGTCATATATGGAAATACCTAGTATATGCCGGTGTGTATGCGTGCTTTAATGACACCAAATGAGCAGTTTTAAAACTGCTCATAATTGTGGGCCCCTTGAGCTGGGGGCCCCCTTGAGGTAGGCCCTCTCTGGGGTTGGGCCCCCCACTTTTCAACCGGTTCCTACGCCCCTTTCCTGACTCATAATCATCCCAATCACAACCCAGGCTACTTCCATTGGAATAAGAGCAAATCAGAGCCGGTTTACTTGCTCACAGCGCAAAGTCAGTATAATTCATTTGCAAAGCCGTGATTAAAAAGAATCCACTCACAAAATGTTTAGCCATCGATTAGACTGGTGCATGCGCCCCACTAGCTCCATCAGACATAGCAACTCCAGCAGAAAGTCTTAACAATTTTGGGACGCACGACTCGCCAGCTACAATGGCTATGAGCGTTATCACACGATTTTCACACGATCTGGTCCGAGGAGATGCTGCAGAGAAACAGAATCACGCCAGACTCGCACTGGGAGGCGGTCAGGTGCCGCCGAGCGTCATCGTGATCAGAGAGACTGCGCCAGTCTGCGGCAGAGATGACTCAGACCGCGTCTCCGGGCCGACTGATCGTGACCAGAGACTGCGCCAGTCTGCAGCAGAGATGGCTCAGACTGCGTCTCCGGGCCGACCGATCGTGATCAGAGAGACTGCGCCAGTCTGCAGCAGAGATGGCTCAGACCGCGTCTCCGGGCCGACTGAGTCGCCGCGCCGCTCAGCGCCCACAGATCGACCGTCGCCGTCGTCGCCGTTGTCGGCGACGGCGGCGCGTCGCGGCATCAGACAGCCTGCGATCGATGTGCCGCCCCCGTCCCACTCCCCGTGGCAGACACGCCGGCCGGGTCAGTGACCTTCAGACGCCCGCGGTGCACAGGTGTGGGCCGCGCCGACCCAAGGCCACGCCAGAGGTCAGGTTAGTTGCCGGCGGCATTACGGTCCCGGAAAAGAGCACACGTTTGGGTGTATGGAGGGCGCTTAGCAGAAGGATAGTTTCTCTTTGTTTCATCATTTCCATAAGCAACATATTTCAGATAAAACAAGGTCCAGGAAGAAAATAAGAAAACAAGTATTGTTTCTCCATAGAAGCCTGTGAAAACTCAAAAATGGCATCTCTTCATGTACAGCTCACCCTTTCACATCTATAGATTCAAGCAGATGAAGACAACAGCTTAAGAATAAGAATGTCCAGCCAGGACTCCGCATGTTTTTTCCGAATGTTTTCCTCGGTGGAGAATTATACTTCGTGTAAAACCGGCCTGAGGTGAAGCCGAGAGCCAGTTTCTACGGAGCTTGTGATCAAAACTAAAAAACGAAAAGGCCAGGAACGAATATAGTTTTCACATGCACTGCCCCTCTTCCCCAAATAGCTATGCTATTTACCTAATCTTCATAATTTAAGCGTTGCCATTGCTATTTAATTGTGAACACTTGGAGCTGAGTGATCTAGAATCGGAATAGGATTTTAACTGTAATTTTATTTGCTTCATGTGCTGGTGTGAGTTGGTTCACAAAAATAAACCCAAAGGGTAATGATGAGCTAAATCACCGGATATCAATGAGCCAAAATAAAGCGAGTCACAATCATGCTGCTGAGTCGAGATGAGGCGAGTCACAATCAGCTGCTGAGTCGAGATGAGGTGAGTCACAATCAGCTGCTGAGTCGAGATGAGGCGAGTCACAATCAGCTGCTGAGTCGAGATGAGGTGAGTCACAATCAGCAGCTGCTGCGTCGAGATGAGTTGAGATGTCATTAATAGCGATGAGTTGGCCTAAGTCAGCATGGCGTTTGGACTCGTAAAGGAATGTCCTATTCTTTTATGTACCACGTTCTTTTACTTCCTTGTGTCTTTCACTCTTAATCACACAAACGTTTAAAATGACGATATTTTCTTTAAAAGTGTATCGCAGTGAAATAAATATAATTTTGGTCAGCAACAGTACTGTTATCAGGCTTCCGAACGGGGTCGGGATCACCCTGTGCCAGAGCCAGCTTTGGGGGGAAAGTGCTTTTCTCAGACGATGGATTCCGTCTTTGTCTGAGGACAGCTTCCGTATTTTTAGAACACCAATCGAGCGTCCAGTCTGCATACCCAGTCTGGCGCTCTCTGGCCGCGCGCCTGTCAGCCGGCCAGCCGTGCGCGTCCGTACGGCAGTTAGTATCGCGCTGTGGTTGGGCGCCAGAGTAGGTGTGACTATGTTTAACGAAAAATTTTATTCGGCTATTATCGCATCGGCTGTTGTAAACTTCATGACGTTAAATGGAAAACAATTTATCGCGAATAAGCGATTCGGGTGAACAATCAATGCTGACCAATTTATCCTATTTATAACGAAACAATTTAATATTGGTTGTTGCAGGAAAGAAGTTAGGAAAATACCGCAGTTTGAGGAAAGATGAAGCCCATTTTTAGCCAAAGCTTCCAACTTGATATGTAAACAACCAAATCGCCTTTTCGTCGTGTTGCGTTTAAATGGGTGTGATGGTAAACTGCGATGATGACGACAAATGTAATACCTTGTGATCATGACAAAATAGCCGGACTGATCATTGCATAGTTGTTTTCACCAGCTGAATGTATATGTTCTCTTGGAGAAAGGGAGGATTATACGGGTAGTCTGTTAATTTGAAATGCTTAAGTGCTTCATTTGCATATCCGTTTGATATTTACAGCAGTTTTATAGTGGTTCTTTTTTAGTAATCATGTTTAGATTGATCCATGTTTGACTTGCTTTTGTTTAATTTTCTTGTTAGTTGTTGTACCATAATGTATTAAATGTGTATTTGTTATACGATTTTCAAATGAAAAAGGTGTGACTATGTTGTCATGGTAATACCATGATACCCAATGCTGACAGTATATGTCAACACCTGATCTGTGGCGTCACTTACGCCAAGCATTGCAGCCTTTTAGTAGCCTTCGTCGGGCCATGAAGGGCCAAACATGCGTTAAAGGGAATATGGCACCTTCATAACGTGATTTTAACTGAGATAGCCAAATTGTAAAGCAAGTCGGAAAACCCGGTACTCCATATATCATTTGTCTTGGAACTCGATATTTCCGTAGAAAAAAGCTAAAACCCCCTCATCAGCCCCCGCCGGGCGGCCATTGTTGTGAGCCGCTGGTGTGACGACATATGCTGACGTCACGATGAGCATTAGCCAATGGAATCCCTTGAAGCTTTTCAAGTATGGTAGTGGCTACCAGATCGTGACATCATCCACAGGCTGATATTCACTTCTTTTTCTAGAGGAGTATTTTAGAAATCAAAATATTGAGCTTATTGAACATTTTTCAGAGAAATCATGAGTGGTTTCATTATTTTCGGCTAAAAGTACGCCTAATTGCACTAAATTGCAGGATTCGACCAAGGTGCCACATTCCCTTTAAGTAATGGGCAAATGGGTTATGGCTACAATGCTCGATTTGGTGCTATTACAAGCGCAGTAGAGTTAGCCCTTAAAGGGAGTGTCCCACTTTGTCGAAGTTCTAAAAAGCATAATTAATAAACATTATTTGTCTAGAAATCAGGAAACCACATTTTTTCTTTACTTTGATACGCTAGAAACAGAAATATATCGTCTTTTCTACTAATTAATGACGTCATCAAAATAATGATTTTATTGGCCAGTAAAATCCCGAACCTTGACTCGGGTCGATCGTAGACTCGCTCTGAACCGGAATTGAAGGTCAACTGATTACTGCGCATATGTGACATTCCTTCGACGCAATTTTGTCTCTGTTGTTTTGTGTACCTATTTCGAAGTATCCGTAGTGTATTATCAAGGTAAATATTGAGAAAAATAGGAGAAATATTATTTGTAGGTAGTAGTAGTAGTAGTAGTTTATTTTGTCTGAGATCCATTCAACATGGTTTTTCACTCGACACGTCAAGTTGTTTAAAACGAAATCTAAATGTGGGTACAAGACTCATCACACCGTCACTCACGCATTCGTAAGGAAATCTATCAACAAGCTCAGAGACATAAAAACAGTAAATTTTCCTAAAACAAATACCTGGAAAATAAAATAAAAGCCCTAGACGTAGCGAGACACTTACAAACCTAACCATGAAATGACATGTGTTAAGAAGAATCGCTATCACCGTGACAATAAAATAGCTCTCACTGCGGCACGAAACGGCAGAGTCCCATTGATGTTCAGCTCGTTATGCATCTGTACTCCTCGGGTGGCTCCGGCCCGCTTCAGTTCTAATTCGCGGCAGGGTGAGATTTTGCGATCGGCGCGTGTCGTGCTCGTGAAGGACATTGGCAGCTGCTCCGATGGTTTCTGCCATGTACGCCGGCGTGCCGGTGGTTACAGCCGAGTGTAGCGCACATACTGTGTGGTACTCGATTAGCTGATCAGCTCGCATCCAGCGCAACTCACGAATAACATCCGCCACGTGATCACTGCGTCTACGGCCGCTCGTCACACGCGCGCAGAAGTTAATAACCTTCTGTATGCGGCGGGTCTGGGTAGCGCCACACGCACCATACACGGACAGACAGTACCGTACTATGGATAGCACTAAAGCCTGTACAATGCTTGACATAGCACGTCTCGGTATTACATGTTGTGCGTGGCTCAAAGCAATTAATATACCCGTGCATCTACTGTAAACCGAATTGATATGTGCCTCAAAGCTAAGATGTCTGTCGATCATTACGCCCAAATTTTTGACGACTTTGGAATCGTTTATTGTTTTTCCGCAAAACTGAATGCTGATGATTGGTAGCGTTCTGAGCATTGCTGGAGTTCCGAGGATGACCATCTGTGTCTTATTGGCATTTACCTTCATGCCATTGTGGCAAAACCACTGGAAAATTGATGAGAGCGCGCACTCCATCCGCTCAATAAGTCCCTGGATGTCATTTTTGTGTCCTGTGACGAGTACCTGGGTATCGTCGGCAAACTGCACTACAGTTATGTTGTCCTGCACATAAAGGCCGAGGTCGTTGGCGAAGAGCATGTATAGAATGCAGGACAAACTTCCCCCCTGGAAAATTCCGAGCAGATTGTTTTTGGATTTCGACTTGAGAACTGTTCCGTTTCCGTTTTCGGTGCGAATTTGAACTTGTTGAGTGTGACCAGAGAGATAGTTTTTAAACCATTCATTTTCGATTCCGTAAAGTGTGAGCTTTTCTAGCAGTTTGTCATGGGGCACAACGTCAAAGCATTTTGAGAGATCCAACAAGACCAAAATAGAAATTTCCCCCCTATCCATTCCCCTGAGAACCTGGTCGGTCACTACATGTAGTGCCGTCTCTGCTGAATGTAGTTTTCGATAACCGTGCTGAGAATTTGCCAAAAGATGACTTGTTTCCAGATATTCTATTGTTTGTACCTGAACAATACGTTCTACTAATTTCATAATTGCCGGAAGAATGGAGATAGGTCGAGTTTGGGCCGGATCATCTGAAACTTTGCCTTTGGGAATTGGTGTGACCAAAGCATGTTTCCATGCTGAAGGAATTTGGCCGGTGGTGAGACTGGTGTTAACTAAATCGAGTAGTGAATAGCCGAGACCCGGAAAGAATTTTTGGAACATTGCAATGCTCAGCCCGTCATTTCCTATGGATGTGGAAGCTTTCATCGTCTGCACAGTCGCTTGCAAAGTCTGAAATTCAATAGGATGCACTTTGAATGAGCTGGTGGATACTCTCGGTAAGCGTACCGGAACAGTGGCAGTAGGAGCTGGCACACTCGCCGCTGTGATGGGGCCTATCGACACATAATAGTCGTTTAACGCATCGGGTGTAACGTTCAGTGTCCCCCCTTGCGCCCTCTTACGTCCGATTACAGGTTTCAATATGTGCCAAAGTCGGTGCTTCCCGTCTGCGTTGATTTCACGTTGGTAGTAAGCGTATGTGTCGGCACGGATCGCTGCTCTGCACTCTCTATTTATCTGCTTGTATCTATCCCTGTCGTTACAGACTAATGCGATGCCACGGCGCTGTATCAGCTGATGTGTTTGAGCACTTAGTGGTGCCGTCATACATGTGCGGACTCTACTTTTGAAACTACGAACAGGCGCGACTAGGTCAAGTTGTTGCAAAAATATTAAACGAAACATCTCCCACTTAGTGTCAATCTCGTGGCACTCGAACATCGGTGTCCAGTCGGTCATTTGTAGGAAATGTGGCTTTTGTGGTGTTTATTTGGTTATTTTAGTGAAAATAAAATTTTGCCCCTCTTTGGCCCTTTTTCTAACTCGGTTTGACCTTTTCCACTGAAAAAAAACCTGGCAGCCCTGGGCAGCATCTATAATCTCTAGATTTGGAATAACAAAAATTTATGAAAAAGTTTAACACTAACGCGTCTACGTTTTATTAAACACCCTCAAAATGGGGTCTTGACCTCTTGAGGACACTATAATGGCCAGCACGAGAAATGCCCCCTCACTGACTTTTCCTTAAAAAATTCCCTGCCAGGGGCCAAGAAAGTATTCAGGTTGTCACCATTAAAAATTCCAAACCATAAATGTGTCACCAGCCCAGGCTGCAAAATGTGGCACGTTTTGAGCTAGTAGCATACCAAGGGATAATCCCGGACCATCTTAGTTGTTGAAAAACTTTGCGAGTTTAAATTGCATGTGCACATTTTGGTTATTTGTTCCGTTATTCGTCTGGAAGAAACATATCAGCTAATTTTTGTCGCCTTGTCCACCTTGGGCTGTCACCATTAAGAGTGCCAGAATGGTAAGTTTTTTACCCCTGTTCCCTGCCACTACTTGTACAACCTGAACAACATACTATCAGTGTCCTTGAGCAGCACCCTGTGTCACCAGCGGGGTCCTCTGACGTCAGAATGATCTTTCCTGACCGACTGGCAGAACCCATTGTAGCAATCCAGGAGTTCTCAAAGGGGCCCATCGCTGGGCTGGAAGTAACTGAACTGGAAGCAGGGGCGTAGCCAGGATTTCGCTTACGAGGGGGGGGGGCGGCGACCCGAACAGGGCCCCTGCGACAGCGTCAAAACGGCTCCAAAAATATCACTGAGCAAAAAAACCTCGAGTGTAGTTTTTGCGTTAGCTAATCTAAAACGTCGCTTTAAACCAGAATACAACTAGAATATCTCAACTACGCCATGACAAGCCATTTGTGTACATTGCACATCCCCTTTAAAGGGGATGTGGCACCTTCACGACGTGATTTTAACTGAGATAGCCAAGTTGTAAAGCAAGTCGGAAAATCCGGTACTCCATATTTCATTTGCCTTGGAACTCGATATTTCCGTAGAAAAAAGCTTAAACCTACCTGACACCAGCCCCCATCAGCCCGTCGCCCGGCGGCCATTGTTGTGAGCTGCTGATGTGACGACATATGCTGACGTCACGATGAGCATCAGCCAATCGAAGCCCTTGAAGCGTTTCAAGTATGGTAGTGGTTGCCAGATCGTGACATCATCCACAGGCTGATATTTATTTCTTTTTCTAGAGGAGTATTTTTAAAAACAAAATATTGGGTCTATCGTACATATTTCAGAGAAATCATGAGTGGTTTCATTATTTTTGGCTAGAAGTACGCCTAATTTCACTAAATTCCAGGATTCGACCAACCTGCCACATTCCCTTTAAAGGGAATGTGCCACCTTAGTCGAACCCAGGACTTTAGTGTAATTAGGGGTATTTTTAGCCGAAACTAATGAAAACGTGCATGATTTCTCTGAAAATTTAAAATGAGCTCAATATTGTGATTTTTAAAATGCTCCTCTAGGGTGAAAAATGCGCTTCAAAGGGTGAGCCTGCGGTTCACCCGGGCCTCATCCTGTTATGGGTGGCCCTCCAGGCACCCTAACATGCTTCCAGGCCCATTGTAGTCCACTTGGAACCTCTCAGTCTGCGACTGGGCCCCTCAGAATTACCCCGAGCCCCTCAGAACTATCCCGGGTCCCTCAGAACTATCCTGGGCCCCTCAGAACTATCCCGGGCCCCTCAGAACTATCCCGGGCCCCTCAGAACCCCGCCTCAGAACTATCCCGGGCCCACTGCTGGCGCAGGCGGGTCCCTTTTCCCAGCCGTTGCAGAGAATCTTCTGTCCTGTCCCTCGTCGGCGCCGGACGTGTTGTGCTCGTGAGCTCTAGTGGTGATAATCGGTGATTTTTCTTTTTGGAAAATGGTAAGTGTGCATTGTATTGCTTGTTGGCACACGTTTATATTTTTCGGATAGGTAGTAGTAGCAAAAGGCAGTGGATAAGCAACACTTTAAAAAATAAATTTTGTTATTATTTTTGGTCCACGACCTTGATTGGTTGGTGTTTGAGGCTAAAACGACCCCTAACGGTTGTCATAAAACCACAAAAAGCGACTTGTATCACTGTTTAAAACTCATTGTTGACAGTTTGATATTGACTTGACGCAATATTTTTAGCACACTACCCATCTAATAGGAAGCCAGGGGTGCCCTTCCATCCCCGCATAGCCATCGAATGATTTTATCCACATAACTAACATTTTTTTGGATCATCGATCACCCTCCCCCCCGCCCCACTTTTGGACCAACAATTTCCTGGTCTCAGTCAAAATGGGAGTAAACCGGAAATTTTTATAACCAGCCGCTGCGGAAGGCAACGAGGAGCCCAAATTCGAAAAGTTTTTGATACTAACGTTGAAAGTTTGCTGTCAGCATCAGGTTGAAGTTTGGCTAGCCCCCTCACTTTTTCCGGTGGCGACGCTTATGTATGCTACCACCACAATACTAAATAAAAAGGCTAAGCACTTAATACCGCCACACCAGCAACCAGTCTTACGCACTTTGACTACACCGTGTCCCGTCTAATCCACGAACGAGCTCTTAGCGCTGGCAACTGGCTGCGTGTGCAATGAGAGCATCATGCAATGTCACGGTACTGGCTGGGATGTGGGCTTCCAGTAGGATAGAACAGGATGTTTGATTGGTTGTAGGCCACCCAGAGGTGCAGAAACTTGCCAACTCGGCTACTGGGGTTTGTGCACATTTATGAAAATTGAGGTGCATAAGTGTGACAAAATAGCGATCTTGACAGTATGGTTAAATCAAACCGCATATTTTCGAAATACAGAATGAAGCGTGTAGCGATAAATTTAATTTAGCAACTCTGTTCTTCAATTGCACAGCGTACCATCAGTGATACAATATTGGTACTGTGTTCAGTTTCTACTAAAACGAGGGACCCCGCTGCAGAAAACCCGGAAACCGCTGTCAGTTGCGATTTTAACATGAGCCCGATGGTGCCGATTGTTAGTAGTTGCAGAAAGTTGCCGCCTAGATGCCCGAAATGTGACGTATTTTTTCAGAAATACATGATTGTGGGCATATTTAGGCATTAAAGATAACGCAAATACGTTATCATGTATTTCCTGTCCATTTTGTCGGTTAAATAATATTTAAAGTTTGAGTCTCTTCGTTTAGGGTCCCTTTTCTTTGAATTTAGTATTAAGTACGCCTAAAGCTTCTTAGAAAGTACTAAATAAGTGAAGAAATAAACCTAGCTGGGCAGCAATTCTACCTAAACTACGCAACAGCGACAAAACAAGTTCGTATGTTTATTTGATTTAGAGCCTGCCAAAATGTATCGAGGTGGGAAGCCCTTTTTTGGGCATGTTTTTGGGGTATATCTGGATAAGTGCAGGCTAAAACTGGCTGGAATAAATAGTGTGCCCTGGCTAATCTAAGATGAATGTAGGCTACTTTGAGACTGATGCACTTTCCATATCAAACTTGGTTGTTCATTCCTTAGCTTGCTTGTGCCTTACCTTATTTGTGCCCTAGATCAGTTTGGTTGGTATATTTGGAGCTGGAGGAAGTTGGGAGGATGGCGCCAGCAAAGACTGGCAACAACAGTAATTCAGGTGAGATTTCATGATCAATTATCATGTCATATTGTACAGATAGAAATGTGTGCCAATGCAGTCCTCACAAGTGTTAAACACACACTAACGTGCACTGGAGGGCCTAGTGACCCCCTTCTCATCTCGGAAATCACAGAAATCTCGAAAGAAAGAGACTTTGAAAAACGCTGGTTGGGGGTGTGTTGCTTACTACCGTGGTGGTAGCACACAGGACCTGAACTGCATGGGTTAAGCAGGACTTTGACTACACTGGATCTTTATTTGGTATGAGACTTCCAATACTTCTGTAGGTACCTATTAGGCCAATAGACTTATTTTACATCTATGCAGGGTAGTTGCCTCGGTTTTTACTGCAGAAGGAAGGAAAGGCAGGTGATAATCAGGTGTTGGGGGAAATTTTAAGCATTTGATCTGTCTATAAAATGCTACCTAAGGTCCCTTTACCAACACATTTTAGGTAGATCCAAATCCTATGTTGACATTGACATTTTTGTCCCTTTTGTTGATATGTGAGATAGAAGTTCGTGGGGGGGAAGCTGTGATCGGGTTCCCAATTGTGTGTAGGTGCACGCTCCCATTCATAGATTAGTTCCCATAATAATTATTTTCATGATAATTGCCACATTTAATCATGGGGAAATGTACCATAATTGGAAACACTCCTTCCAAAAATGGAAACTTTTCAAAAGGGAAATGCATGTCATTAGGGGAAACTGCAGTCGAGTTGCCAATAAAGTTATGATCCCAATACTGGAAATAATGATCCATATTGGAAATTTTCCTTCCAAAACATAAACATGATCTAAAAATGAAAACACAGTTTATACTTCCTGCAGTAATGGCTTGGTGCTTGAACCTTGTCTGTTGCAAAAGTAAGAGACATGAATTCGCATATTGGAAATGTATTCAGTATACAATTATCATTTCGTTTTGTGACAAAGGAGGCTATGTGTTGGTTTGTGACAGCCAGCATACTTTCTACTGAGGCCACCGTTGTGATTAGTTGATGCTGAGGCTGCTTTGCCGGGATTTCCTGCAACTACGCGCTTTGTTTCGTCTTCGCACGATGGAGTAGACAGCCACGGGTGTAAATTTTTAACACAATTTTTGTGGATTGCCAATTTGGGACCAGTAATAGAACAAAGTTATAATTATCGGGTGCTGTTCTGTCTTATTTTCGTTAGGAGAGTCTGCATTTGGTCAATTTTAAGTCATCTGTCTATCTCACTGGGGGCCAATTTCCGGGCACTGGGGGACATTTCGGCCGACTGGGGGGGGGGCAAATGGACCCCCAGTTAACATGTTCAAAAATTGCCTGAGTAGTGTTACGACCTGACAAAACAAATTTGTGACGTGCCGGTACGGGCTCCACGCCCCCTTCGCCATCACGTATCCTGCGTATCCACGTAATCCTGCGAGATGCGAACGACCATTCTATAGCTTGTCTTGATATCTACTGCAAACGTTATACCTATGCACTTTTTGGATAATTCAATTTGGAAGTCACTAGAAATCAAATTATGCTTTCATTGGAATACAGGAAACATAATATTTGTGTTATTGGGTCTGAGAGAGCAGAGCTATAGAAAACACACAAACACCATCGGCATACACATACACAAACATCACTGGCATACACATACACAAACACCGCCGGCATTCACCCGGCAGGTCCGATCCAATAGGGCATCCTGTACATGTCCCAGACAAATCCTACAATGGACCCCACTCAAGAACAGCTCAAGGTCAGCATCAGTCATAATACATATAGGGCAAGTCCGTGCAAGAGTACGCACTTAACTTTCTAAAGGCTTCCACTTTTCTCCTATATGTCTAACAGCTAAAATGTGTATATGATTGTTTAGCTGAAGAATTCTCTATGTAGGGGAGAGGGTGGTACGACGGGCATAGTTGTGTTTGAGACTGTGTGTCTCACTAGCATTTCATTTGAAAGTGATGAAATTTTGTTTTAAGCTTAAGTAAACATTTATCTGTCCCTGCCCTTAAACATACTACGATCCGTGCATATTCCTAGGAGTAGTAACGTTTACCGTAGAATGCTGCAAAAGCCCGTCTTACTCCAACAGGCGGGGTAAGACGGGTTTTATGAAAGCAGTTTATCATATGCAAGAACTTTTTGACAAACACCTTACCTCGTTGAGCAAAAAATAAGTTCTGAAACACTTTGAAATGCATTGTTTCGATTAAATAGTCAAGAGAAAATTATTTTGCTGAATTTCCATAAAATCATAATTTTCATTGGAATCCAACAATCAATCATTACAAGTTTCTCAGTCGGTTTGCAGCAGACTCTCAGACTGATTCCTTTCAACCATGCAAAAATGCAGCAATAAAGATTATCATTTGTATGGTGATGTAGTATTTCACTCCGTGCCGGTCTTGCCCCATGGTAATATGTTAGAAAATCTCATTCTGGGGAAAGTCACTTTGCTGGGGTAATATAAAACTTAAATCACGTAATGTATGTTAACACTCTCCCGAGACAGGTTTTGCATATTTGACCCTCCAAATAGGACCAGACACTGCCTGAATGTTACACTCAAAAATACTTACAATGGTAGGGTGAACCACTAATTTCGTTTTTCTAAAATTTTGACAAAACAATAAAGGTTAGAACTGTGAGTGTTTGGCTCATGATAGGACATTCCAAGACGCATTAATGCAAGCAATGGGCCATTTATATCATAACTGGTCTGGTCCACAGAGCCTGTGCCGGTCTTACCTACCATATGCCCGTCTAACCACCCTCTCCCCTATGGTCTATATTGCAACTCGATGTCTCTGAAAGGAACTCTCCACGAGCCCATCAAAAATAAACAGTCACGTGCGTTATCTTGCCGGAGTGGGTCGGCAAAAGTACGCATGGATGCCCAGCTGTACTTTACGTGCATAGGCCATGTTGCGAAGTTCTTTGTCGCCAAACTAGGCGATTGTAGGATTTTATATCGTTCTAAATATGCAAGAACTATGTTCCAGCGTTTGGTTTTCCAAATATGAATTACGGACTCTGCCCCGGGAGAAAATAAATTTTCTTACCTCTTAAGCATGCGTATTCTTGCACAATGGTCTACTGCGTACTCTTGCCGGACATGCTCCCTTGGGAAGAGAGTCTTCATAAACACATTAACAGGCGTTTTAGCGTGAGCTCCAGTCCTGCAGCACAGTCCAAGCTCAGCTTTCTTACTGATGACAGACCGTAATACAATACTAGTGATAATAGAAACATGGTTTATACATCTAACGTGCCCAGAAACTTATTTTGCTCTGTACTCCCGTGGAAACAACAGGAGCTTGTTGATTTTTTTAGCAACCAAGGCACTGACCTTGCTTTTTTGTACCAGGGTATCCACCATCTCAGTGGTTGCTAAGTAACCAAAACAGCTGCTGCGTACTCTTATTACCTGCGTATTCTTACCCGCCCTTATCCTAATTAGAACAAAAAATGCGAGCCAAATACAATGACGCCAAAATAAACCCTCTAGCGGTACCCAGTATTGCCAATAGGGAGGGGCACCTTCCGAGGGAGCACCATCAGGGCCAGGGGCGTCACTTTTTGCTAGAAAAAGGTGGGCGCCAAATCCTATCGGTGGGAGCTGATTTTCGCATCCTAGGGTAGGGGGCGTCGAGAAGCGACATTTCAGGGGCACCATTGCCCTATCAGGGGGGAGGGCGCCGTGACCATTTCAAGGGGCGCTGAGGGTCGATTGGGGGGCATCTGCCCATTGCCCCTCGGATTCGCCTATGCCCCCTATCGCCCTTTCCCTTAAATAGGGTAAGGGCGGGCAAGAGTACGCAGGAGATAAGAGTACGCAGCAGCTGTTTTGGATGCTTAGCAACCACTGAGATGGTGGATACCCTGGTATAAAAAGGCAAGGTCAGTGCCTTGGTTGCTAAAAAATTCAACGTGCTCCTGGTCTTTCCGCGGGGATACATAGCAAAATAAGCTTCTGGACACCCTTGATGTAATATTTCTTAACTATGTAAACTTGTAGACCATTCTTTTATTATCAATAGTATTGTATTACGGTCTGTCATCAGTAAGAAATCTGAGCTACGACTGTGCTGCGGGACTGGAGCTCAAGCTAAAATGCCAGCGAACATGTTTATGAAAACTTTCTTCCGAAAGAAGAATTTCCGGCAAGAGTACGCAGTAGACCATTGTGCAAGAGTACACATGCTTAACCCTTGCCCCGGTGGCAGGTACGAGGCACCTGGTGGGGGGCTAAAAAAGACCCCCACGATCTCAAAAACTAAGAGAGCTAGAAAAAGCGCAAAATGGCAATCGAAAGCTCTTCGAAAATGATATCGAAAATACTTCGGTCATTTTTCTTGTCAGGTCAATATCAAGGTCACCAGAGGTCAAAATAGGTCAAAATCGCTAATATGAGGTGTACTAAGACAACCTCATATATCTCAGAAACTATGATAGGTAGAAACATTTTTCCAACACCATCCAAAAGCTCTTGAGATGCGCTTTCATTATAGTGGCACTCATTTTCGTGTCAGGTCAACGCCTAGGGAGCTACAGGTCACTGAATATTGGGCATATTCTTGGGAATGTCCATAGCCACCCATGCATAAGAGCGTTTACTTTTTCGCTAATAGCTTCCAAACCAAACAAGGTACAACCATAGTTTATGCACCATTGCAATCCTCTCCTCAATACAAATCGAATAATATATGATATTGCTATGCCAGGTCAAATTTAAGAATTTTGACCTGATCCAGGTCAACAGTCTGACCCAACTTGACCTGGTATAGTCATGATATATATCATTTGACTTGCAGTGACTATACACACACTTTGGTGACAAAATAAAAGTTCTATCTTAGTTTATTTAAATTTTATAGAGTAAAATACCAAAAAATGTTTATTTGACCTAAGGTGACCTTTTAAAGGTCACAAGTCAAAATGTTTGGCATCAACTTCAGAAATGGGCTAAGAGCAGGTCTTAACCGATGTTTGAACTTGATTCCATCCATAATTACTGAGAAAAGCTCATTTCGTGATTTTCCCCAAGTATTTACAATGGGGGGGTCATGCTCTGCACATGACCTTAGGTCACCAATATCAAAAATCCCGGAACAAATGTTGTAGCTCCTGGTGAGCCCAATATGTGGTATGAGTTTGAACTTGATCGATTAACCCTTCTTTTAGTTATGCGGTCCTAAGCATTTTTAGGTGAGGTCACTTCACCTGGCCTGGTGACCTGACCTGATATGACCTTAAGCTGAAATTTTCAGAAAAGATGTAAAAATGATAAAGGAACAGCTAGACCAAGTTTGGCGGCGCTGCGCGCTGTCGTTTCTTAGTCATTTTGGAAAAACCCTAGGGGGGTCTAAAAAGAACCCCCACCCGGGCGAAGGTTAAGAGATAGGGAAATATATTTTGGCTCAGGACAAAGTCCATAATTCATACTTGAAAAACCAAGCATTGCACCATAAGTATTGTATATTTTGAACGATAAAATCCTACAATCGCTTAGTTTAGCGACAAAAAACTTTGCGACATGGCCTATGCACCTAAAGTATAGAAGGGCATCAATGCGTACTTATGCCTCCTCTTTTGCGTACTCTTACCGACCCACTCCAGCTAGAGTACCGGTCTGCGACCTGGGCTAACGCCCCACCGGCGCAGGAGAGCCGCATGCCAATGTGCTCAAACCAAACCATCTTTCCTTTGCAACGTATCTCTTCATAAGCTTGTAGGTCAGTGTTGTCATTCTTTTCTTTGAAATAACTAACAAATAGCTCATGGTCAACCCTGGATTCGAACCGGGCACCCCTGATCACGAGTCAGGGCCGCTAACCACTATGCCACTGCGCCATGATCAACCAACTCCCACTAGCCCTATACCTGTGACCCGTCAGGAGGTCACTGGCCGGTATCGCTCAACCAAAACGGTTCCGTGATCATGGCGCCGGTTGCTGTGTTCGTACAGAAAAGGCATGGTATAAAGTTGTTCCTAAAAGACGAAGTAACCATTATGTTGGCCTAGAATCACTTTTATCGGCAACCCAGAAACCTAAGCTAGCTTCATGCAAAATTTCATGCACTTCCATTCATTTTAAGAACTTGAAACCATGGTGAGAAGCATACGTTCCGAGAAATTTGGCTGCTTGAAATACCCTTTCGGACGAATTACTCGAAAGCCGTTGGAGATAAGTGGGTAGTGTAAATGCATGAAATGACCGCAATCGATTTTCCTATTCAGTCATGTTAATTCTGAGCTTGTGAGTGACATGTGCTCGGAACTGAGAAGCTACAAAATAAAAGGTTTTCTTCTAAATTATATTTATACATATAAAACAATGAATTTCAATATCACGATGTCCATCTCCATATGTTATCAGGCGTAAGCAATGTTCTTTCATTATCTGAAATGAAAAGTCAAATCGGCGCATTAGATCGCGAGATATTAAGATTTGAATGAAATGTGCAAAAATGCAGTCCTCCGGCAGAATGGCAAAAACTAGATAAAAATGTTACGTTTTCCACTGGAAACTATGCCTAAGCACAATGAAATTGACCTAGCTACCTCCAGGTGTCTGTCTTTAAACTAAGTGAAGCGTGCCTTCTGACATTTCGAGCTTATAAGTTGGCCGTGAAATTTCGATAGCTTTGTTGTTTTTATCAGAAATTCTGCGTTTTGGCGTGATAAATATTGTCGGACCAGTTTGAATTTTTTTCTTAGGTGGCACCTGTTGCTTATTCAAAAGGAGGCAAGCTTCAAGCTCGTCGCTTTAGAAATACGAATGAGAAAAAGGCAAAATTGAAAACATTTGTTCCAAAATTTCTCAAAAACTATTTTGAATTTAGATTCGGGGGCCATAGTTTGGCGTCTAGTGTAAAAGGGATATCACCCTACTTAATTGCAGAGACCTTGCATCAACTGTCAGAACCGCCAAGCGGCCAGAATAGAGCCTCTTGAGAAATCTCAATCCGCTTCGCTCCATGGATTTCGTCATGCGGCTCTGACAACAACATACAATTCTCAGGACGGACAGACAACGACAGCAGACCACGACGAGACCCGTCTGAGCGGTCAGTATAGAGCCGCTTGAGAAATATTACTCTGCTGCGCTCCATGGATTTCGTCATGCAGCTCTGACCCCGGTCTGCGACCTGGGCTAACGCCCCACCGGCGCAGGAGAGCTGCATGAGAATATGCCAAAAGAAAACCATATTTCCTTCGCAATGTATCTCTTCATAAGCCTGTAGGTCAGTGTTATCATTCTTTTCTTTAAAATAACGAATAAAGAGCGCGCGGTCACTCCCAGATTGGAACCTGACATTGGAATGGAACCCGATTGGGCGCCAGCTCATTCATCCCTCTCACAAATCTCGTCGTGTCTAAGGGCACACGTATTGCAATTGCTCCCACTGTGTTGCTATGTGCTGGACATCTGGCGTCACTGGCCTGGGGCAGTGCAGTGGCAGAACCACGAGTCACTTTTTTGAGGAGGGGGCAATATCCAATACGATGGTCACAGATGGGAAACACCATCGGAACCTATTTTTTGCGGGGAAGCAAACACATTTTCCCTCTTGGATCCGCCCTTGTGCTTGGGTTGCGAAACATATAAGCTGTTACTGGCTGCCGGGGCTCTCCTCACCTGTTTGTTTATTTAGAGAGGATTCTGGTAAAACGGCTTAAACAGTTATATAACTTTTTTGCAGGTTCCAGTAAAAGAATATTTTCAGATACGCGTCAGAAGAGGGGGCAATGGGAGCCATAGGCGGATCCAGGGAAGAAAGGGATGCAGGTCCCCCATCGACCCTCGGTGCCCCTAGAATGATCACTGCACTCCTCTGAAGAGTCGATGGCGCCCTCTGAAATGTCACTTCTCACTCCCCACCCCCACACCCCACACTAGGATGCGAAAATCGCCGCCCCACCATAGGATTTGGCACCCACATGAAGAGGTTTTTCCGGCCAAAAGTGGCACCCACTTGGTACGGATGGTGTCCTACCCCCCCCCGGCAAGGTGTCCCCATCGGCGACCCTGGATCGGCTTATGGTGGGGGCAGGTCCCCAATTTTCATTAAACATCCCGATTTAAGAAACATTGGGAAAAATCGGACATTGTGTGGGCAACATTTTGCGAAGGTCACAAGGAGCATGAACCTAATGAGGTTTTGTTTTTAGAAGGGACATTTTCTTGTCAACAGGAGGTTGAAATTCACTGGCTCCATCACTGTTTTATCGGTGGCGATGATTGTGTATTATCGGACAATTTTTTCCAAGATAAATGGGCTTAATCCCGTGTACAGAAATGTTAAACATTTCCAGCCCGAGAACCTTTGTAGAGTTTTTTTTTCTCGGGAGCAACAACACTCTGCCCTTGCTCGACCCAAATCACACAGCCGTCTCCTCTCAACCAACGACAACCATTGCTTTACCGGGGAGGACGGAATTTAATTGAACTGGCCTCTAGACTGACATCGCATGGTGCAAGCTCGGCAGAGCGTTTACGATAGTCTCTAATAATAATTCTTGAGGTTACACGACGCTCCAACTCCCAAAGTTATATGGTGTCACCACTCTCACCCTGTTAGGAGGGATTTGGTGCATCAGATCAGCATATTCAGAGGATCTGTCTGGACATGAACCCAAGGAGGTGAACCCGGGGGGAGTTGAGCCAGGGGATTAGCGCTTGGTTTTTTGCATCCTCTTGGAAAAACCCTCACTCATCGGAAGGATATTATCATAGTTTATGCTAAAAAATGTTGAATATTGTTTAGCAGTATTACAAAGGTCTAGAAGCCTATGAAGTAGCTTCAGCGTTGATAGTGATGGTTGTTGTGCGTATCACCAGCGGCAAAATTGGGCAGTGACATATCTAGCCGGTAGGTTTGGTGGGGCAAACAGAAACAAAAAACGAAAAACAAAAAACCTCATTCAGTGAAAGCTTTCGCCACAATCTAACAAGACAGTAGGTTGGGGCGGGGGAGTGGGGAGTACACATTAGTCGAAAAGCAAAAACAGACTGGGTGAAAGATGTGCACATACGATGTTTGCTGTCGATATCCAAGTATCATTCACCCAAATAAGATTTTAAATATCAAGAGGAGCAGGCTCTAATATTCACATTGAAGCTGAATGGCGCTGTTTCCGGTTGATTGATTCAGTTGAAGCACGAACACCTTGCTTACGAACTTATAAGGAGACGGGGAAAGGTCGACAGCTTGGGGGATGGGGACAACATCATGATTTTGCTCCGAGCTTTTTTGTCCGGCGAGCAAATACGTATTGTCCCCCCTTGGGTCCGCCACTAAAACTGGGTGCGGTTTGAGGGGCCTCGCTACCACGTGCGACCACCAATGGTAGGAGGGCAGTGAATAGGGAATGTTTCCTCTGATAAAATCCACCAACTCGAGAGCTACTACTCTTTGGACTTTAGAGCGACATTGGTTCCAGCTAATGTTGCTGGTAACATTGTTTGAGGTGTCGCTGAAAGAAAAAATATTTTAGAATAAAACAGTTTTTACATATTCTGATTGCGCGAAACCAGAATATTACCCGGGGACCTTGTAACCAAGGCCTACGCTGCTCCCTTGACCTGAGAGGGCATATTACCAACAGCATAAAAACATAACTAAAATTGGACAGGAAACTTGAATATTTGCGGACCGTCAGTTCAGGGAATAAAGCTAATAACCGAGTTCTTTTGTAGTAGTTTAAAAAGTATAGATAACACAAAAAACATTAAAAAGTCGTGTTTTTGGTAACTGAAAATATAAGTATAATGATTAACAAAAACTTGACTGTCTAGGACACATAAATACTCGTTGGGACAGAATTGAGATCCTTCAAACTGCGACACCTTCTTTCATTGGTTTAGGACCTTCCGCAAAAAGTCAGTAATAAAATACTGAACGATGACAGGTAGTGTGAAAGCTCCCATATTGCAAATTTCGAGAAATGTTCGCAGGGAGTGGATAGTGTTTGCTTATCCTCAAACTTTCACATGGGACCCAAGAGGTTAATGAGTGTTAAGTTGGACGGATTCGGGTTCAGCCCGAGAGATAATTATCAGTATATTGTTTTGGGACTTCATTGAGTTTAAATCTTCAGCCTCGATAAGCTTTTTTGAGAACTCCCGACGCTCATATTGAGTTGCTTGGACTAAAGGGTGTTTTAAGCTCAAATTCTGCGGGGGTATCATCGGTGCAATCTTTTGAAAGCCTAGCTGGCTCAGAGAGGCCAGCTATCACCTCAGCTTAGCATATTTGCATTGGTTTTGGTTGCCCGGATAAGAGGCGCATAAGCATTTATCACTAACTTTATATGCTTTTGTACGGCATGTTATATATATATATATATATATATATATATATATATATATATATATATATATATACTAAAAATATAAGACACTAACAAACACACACATATATGTTGAAGGTACTTGCTATACAAAGATTTGAAGCCCAGTAACGTATAAGAGGTTCATTGATGATACTTTTTTAATATTTCGTCATAAATCACATGCTGATAAATTTCTTAGTTTTCTTAATGCTCAACATCCAAATATTAAGTTTACAAAAGAAATCGAACAGAGTGGTAAACTGCCATTCCTTGACGTATGCGTTAGGAGGGTCGGCTCTAAGCTTGAAACATCAGTCTATCGAAAGCCAACATTCACTGGCCTAGGTACTAGCTTTTTTAGCTTTATACCCCTTGCTGTAAAACGTGCCATCACCTTAACGGCTATCTATAGGGCATTTAGTATCAGCTCATCATTCCAACTTTTCACAGGGAACTCGACTTTTTAAAGCGCTTCTTTAAAAACAATGGATTTCCCATTCATCTTTTTGAGTGTTCGGTCAAGGATTTCTTGGATAAGAAGTACGATTTATCTCCCAAGGCATGTACAGTTAAGAAACTTGAGAAATATTTTGTTATTCCGTATTTTGGTCAGAAGTCTCTGAAACTTAAGAAAGAGTTATTGTCCCTTCTTTCAAAATATTACCCTTATCTCAATCCAAAGATCGTCCTTCAGAACACCTCATCCTTGGGTTCTATCTTCCGGTTCAAGGACAGGTTACCTAAGAGTTGCCAATCCTCAGTGGTGTATCAATTCTGTTGCGCATCTTGTGGTGCGTCATACGTTGGTTCCACCCATCGTTCATTACACTGCAGGATAAAGCAACACTTAGGTATGTCCGACCGGACTAACCGAATGGTGGCGAATCCAGATCCGTCTGCGATTCGCGAACATTCACATCAATGTGATACCCCGGTCACCATTGATGATTACAAAATTCTGGATAGGTGTGGTACAGGTGTAGATTTAAGAATTCTCGAGTCTCTTTATATATCTAAAAACAAACCTAGGTTGAACACAATGTCTTCGGCTTTCCCTCTTCAAATCTTTGTATAGCAAGTACCTTCAACATATAGTGTGTGTGTTTGTTAGTGTCTTATATTTTTAGCAATTATCCGTGAAACTGCGCCTTTGGCCTTCTTGTCTACTGCTCTGCTTCTTTTATATATATATATATATATATATATATATAAATTATATATAAACATATAATTTTTGGGGCTTATCGACGCACGAACTGCCAGTGTCATATGGCGTCGCCAACTCTTTTACTGTCGAAAATATATCCCGGGAACCAGCTTGCTTCTTGTTCAGGGAAACTGCCGGGCCTTGAACCCGGGTCAGTTGCGTGGAAGCCAGCTACGCCGACCACTCCACTACCACTCTTCTACTTTTTCAGTGAAGTTGAAGACATCCCTCCATCTGAATACTGATTTATGCAAATCAGAGTATTCTTTAATGTAAGGTGATGACCATTGTTGGTTGGCAGCCCCTACCAATGGTCCCCAGCCCTTGGAATTTTCCCCTCACTGGCAAACAGTACTCTTCTAGTTCGAAATACCTGAAGGCCTTTTCCCATTTGGCAAGGGCTAATTGTAACAGTTGACATCGGTTGATACATGTTGGTCTTAATTTCGGTTTGTTCTAGTCGACCTTTCTCGCGTTGTGTTTTGGTTCTCCTCTTCTTGGATTACGGTGCCGTTTTCCTCTGTCTAGTGGTCTGCTTTACCATCGTGGTTCAAACACTTTTATGTTCACTAATCGGCGTTGTATTGGCTGGAATTTAGAATGAATCAAGGTTCTAAGTCATTGTCAGTCTTCAGTGGTCAAGAGACCACAGGAGATGCGTCCGCGCGGGCAGTCGAGTCAGAAGTGTCCCTCCAGGGGTGGAGTTTGGTGGCTTTGTTCAGGCAAACAGATAATGGATCGATGACGGTCCAGCTACCTCATCGTCGTATACCAGTACGTACAGGGTACATGTTTCCTGACAAAATACTTGTACCATTGTACCATGACGTTCCGTGGCACGCCTGCCTGGGATGACCTCCTAATCACATACCCGTGGCAATAGGTTGTAAGTCGCAATGGTAACTAATATTGACGTATGTATGCTGGTCACGGCCCGCTCATATTGGACGTGACACACAATGACAGGAAAGCCATCTAAAAGAAAGAAACCTGAGAAGGCACAACACTGGCGAGCCGATTAAAAGTGAAACAGAACTGCAGATATAAACCGGGGGAGCAATCATTACATAATGCGACCTTTGATGAATGTCGTTATGAGCACATAACGAGGCAAGCAAGGGCAAGGTAGGAAACCGAAGAGTCCAATAAAGAAAACAATAGTTATTTTTCTATTAATTTCATGTTCCCATTGTGCCCATCTCCCAACAAGATGAGAGTTGGCGACACCATATAGCCTCAACAGTCGGTGTGTCGTAAAACCCCAGAGCTGCTTTGAACCTTTTTCTTAACTTTTCCCTAGACAAATGTGAAAACAGGCAAGACCTGAATGTGTATAGGTCACCCTGAACACATGAGACTAATGTTCCTGGGGCTGAACGACGCACCAACTGCCAGGGTCGTACGGCGTCGCCAGCTCCCAGCTCTCACCCTGTTGGAATGATTTTGGGGATCGGATCCACTTATCCAGAGGCTCCGCCGGGACTTGAACCCGGAACCAGTAGCTTAAAAGACAAGGGTGCTATCCACTAAGCCAACTCACTCTTCGCTCAAAAGCTTTTCGAAATAAAAATTGCCCAGATATCGTCTGGTTATTATTTTGGATCAATTCAATAATGACGCTACCAGGGATCACACAAGTTAATATTTTCGAGCTTGTTTGTGTCTATATCTTGAGAACAAGATGGCAAGGATCTTTCAATGCCATTCCTATTTTTCGTACCACCTTTGACTCCTGAGTTAACAGGGGAAGGGAGTTGGACTGCCCCCCCCCCACGTCGCAGTGGGTGCGAGAAGAGGCCAGGGTTGTGTCTGGTTGAAATACTTGGCTTTTCCCATTACTATCCCTTGCACCTGACTGGATTCAGCCTGATCAAATTTAATTGGAGACGTCTTCACTCACGCCCCGGTGGGGTTGTCTGAACACCCTCCCTCAGGGTTTTCCGGCTATAAACAAAAATGCCAGCGCGAAGCGCCGCCGTATTTGCCGCACCCTACCCGTAATTAATTCTTCAACCTTTTCTAGAATTTCAAAGATTGTTCCATCTCAGGTCAGGTCAACAGTGCAGGTCAAGTTACCTCACCTCCAAAAAGTTTAAGATATCATAAGTAAGAACGGGGTGAATATTAGGGCTCAGTGAGAAAATAAAATTTAATATTTGTCTCCAGGACACATGTTTTCTGATGCTTATAATGTTATGAAGTGAGTTATGAAGTTTATTCTCGGTTTACCCTTTTGTATTTTCTGATTTGGACACTCCTTCCCTTGCAAAACCGAGCATGAAGAATGCAAGTTTCTCGATTTCCGGGTCATTCTGGCGAGATATTGGAATTTTGTGGTTATGGACCCTGGAAATGCACCCCAAAAACAACCGCCTTGCTGGTTACCTTCCCCTGATACGGTCCACCTAACATGCGATCCCAGCAAGTCAGTTAGGGTGAGAAAGAGCGTCATGACAGGGTCAAAGGAAAATGACAGGGATAGTAACTATGATAGTTGGCATGGAATAATATTGCCGCCTCGGTAGCTCAGTTGGTAGAGCGTTGGCTCCAGACCGCTTTTCAGGGACATACAGTGGCAGTGCGTGTGCGGGCTTCGGATCACATAATTAATCTTTAATGTGTCTTGAGAGGTCACATAATTAATTACGCTTCTTATAAGCGAAAACAAGCGCAGTCAGTAATAAAAGACATTGAAGACAAAATAGCTGTGGCCCAGAAAGCCCAAAACGCCTTCCACCTGGATGATCTAATTGAACAACGGAACAAACTAATTGAAGAATTGACAAGCAAGGGTATGTTTCTAGCCAAATTCCGGTGGCGTTACCTGGCAGAAAGGGGGACCAAGTATTTCCACGGCATACCGAAGCGCAATAAACCTAGACAAATCTGCAAAACATTATTTACAAGTAAAGTCAACGAGTTTGGACAAAATAATTTGACAACCGAAACAGACGAAATGCTCTTGGAAGCACAGTCCTTCTTTGAGGAGCTTTATCAGAGGCGCACAGTAACAGGTAGAATAGAAGACTTTACGGAAAATCTCAATCGCCTAACACCCGCAGATAAAGAAAGTTGTGAAAAACCTCTGGACATGGCCGAAATCACAAAGGCAGTATTCGCTACTAAAAACGATATATCACCGGGTCCCTCTGGCTTTACAGGCGAATTTTATAAGTATTTCTGGCCCGAACTAAAAGACATAGTGCTAAGTGCATGCAATGAGTTCTTCCGGGACGGAAAAATGTCTTAACACCTCAAAAGCAGTGTAACAACACTCATTCCTAAAAAGGGAAAGATAATCGAAAATTGGAAAACATGCATCCTATTAGTCTTCTAAATGCATTCTATAAAATAATTACGAAGTGTCTCTCCAATCCCCTGGCAAATGTAATAAAAACTATAATTGATGAAGACCAGACTGGTTTCATCAAAGGGCGTTACATAGGGGAAAACGTAAGGCTCATTCTGGATGTAGTTGAACACTGCAACTCTAATAAACGGCTGGCTCTGTTGCTGGCTTGCGACATTCGAACCGCCTATGATTCAGTGGACCGGAATTTCATGAAGCAAGTAATTTCACATTTTGGCTTTGGAAATAACTTTAAAAGATGGATAAACGTCCTGTATAGCGATGAATCAGATTCTTGCGTAACATCTTCAGTTCAAATCAATGGAAAACTTTCCCGTCCTTACAAAATCGAACGAGGCCTTAGACAAGGTTGCCCTCTCAGTTGTTTATTATTTTTGGTCTGTTTTGAACCACTATTAGAATATTTACGGCGATGTGAGGAAGTACGTGGTCTAGAGATAAATAACACAGAAATTAAGGTATCGGCATACGCTGATGACGTTACGCTTATACTGGACGGCAGTGCTGAGTCTCTGTCAAAGTGCTTCACTATTTTTTTTCCAATTTCCACAAGATATCTGGTCTGGACCTTAATTACCGCAAAACACAAGCCCTCTGGGTGGGGAGAGGAGCCCGCTATCAAAGTAAAATCTGTCTTGAGTTTGATATTCAATGGCCGGAAGACACTATGGAGGTTCTAGGCGTTAAAATATAAAATGATTCGAATACAGATATGGCCAGAATAAACTACGAAAATAAATTTGATCGCCTGAAAAGCCGTTTGACGCCATGGAACGGTAAACATCTGACAGCTTTCGGAAGAATACACCTTGTCAAATCCGAGATGCTGTCTCAGCTTGTGTACCTTATGACTGTCCTCCCTGCGCCTCAACCAGATTTTGTCAAAAAGGTCGAACGGGTGATCTTTGGCTTTGTTTGGGGCAGTAAGAGAGACCGAATCAAGCGAGCAACGCTCAAATCAAAATATAAAAATGGAGGACTTCAGATGCCAGATCTGATGACCCAAGCAAAAAGCCTGAAAACTCAATGGATACAGAAACATGTTGATAGAGATAATAAAGCTAAATGGAAGACAGTTATGGAAGATAAATTGTCTCTAAACGATCATATCACCGTTTTTCACTGCTGTGGAAACCTTAATCTTCTACGGCGTGTTGTCAAAAATCAGTTCTGGTTAGAAGTCGGCTTAATGTGGGTGGAAATAAACCAATTACAGGAAGACGACAGGTCATGCCTTTTAAACCAGGTTATGTGGTGCAACAAGTATATAAACCTAGAATAGAACCAGGCGCTAAAGAGAAAAGATATAATTGAGAAAGGAATACTCAAAGTCAAGGATCTGTTCAATCCCGCCCAAAATATGTTTCATTCGGCGAACGAATTTGCCTCCAAATATAACATTCACCCAATGAAAGCTCTCTCTTTACTAAGGTCGGTACCTCAACAGTGGAAACAAACGATCATTGCCAACCAAGCAATTGTTTCTGAAGAAAATGATTGTTTTGAATTTCTTAGGGCCGCGCCAAAAACAGCTAAATGGTCTTACATGTGGTTGATGGAACGAGAGGAAGATCAAGGAAACGAAAAATGTCACGATAAATGGCAATTTCAGTTAAACGAACAAGAGCCCATTCAATGGTCAAAAGTTTATTGAAGACTGCACAGCTCTACGGACGATATTAACTTGAAATGGCTGCAGTACTAATGCATAAAAAGAATTTTGCCTACCAACAGACTCATGTTCATATACGGGCTTTCAGAAAGTGACAAGTGCAAAACATGCCCTATGTATTCTGAAACAATTATGCATCAGTTTTGGTACTGTCCCTCTATTCGAAACTTGTGGAACGGAGTCGATACACTTCTTGAATTACCAAGTCATATTTCCTGCAGACAGGTCCTCTTTGGTATAGAACTAGGCAATACGAGCAAATCACACTTAGCCAACACGTTGATTATGCTCACAAAACAGTTTATCTGGCAACATAGAAAAAATCACAGATACCTGACCTATCAAAACTTTCAGCGGCATTTAAACAAATACATTGCACTCGAGAAATACACGTCAAAAATAAGGGGAAGAGAGGCACAATATAATCAGAAGTGGGGGCAATTAAACATTAGATTGCAACAGACACAACCTTAACATAAGTACAACCGATAACCCACACACGCACACTGTACACAAACAGCACTCAGGCAGCTCACAACCTTGGAAAGCAATAAGTTACCGTAACAGTATGTCAGCGAGAAGTTGTGAACCTCCCGTGCGCCCTTGCCGCGCCGGGAGTTGGCGAGCGATGTGATCGGTGCACCAGGCGCCTGGAATATATAAGTGTTGTAAAGTATGTTGGGCTTGTGGTGGCTGGATGTAGTGTGCGGGAGCCATTTGCCGGAGAGCTGCGGTGACACCAAACGAGAGTATGGCAAAAAATATGGCGATGACGTGTTAACCTGTGTCAAAATAGTTCGAGTGTCCCTATAATGCGCGATGGTAGAGATTGGTGTTATGATACCTACTTGAAACTGAGCCCACTGGCGGATGCTCACTGACCCCTGCCTGGTGCTCCGGCGGCGGGCGTTCGGCGCCAACGGTAGTGAGTGGGCCCCGCATCACCGGGCCCCCTGGGTCCGTGGATGCGGGGTAGGCGCCGGGCTTGCCCGGTGCCTGGTGTCGGGGGCCTGCCGATGGTGACTCGTCATTGCCGGCGGCTCTCCGGCGCGGAGTCTCCTGCCGGCCCCAGGGTCCCTTGGGCCCCTTGGGTCTGGGAGCGCGGGGCGGGCGCCGGGGTCAGGGCCCTGGCGTCCGCCCCGGAGGGTGGTGCCGGGCGTCCCGCCGCCGGGCGGGGGTCGCGCGCGTGTATATGTATGCTGTGTTTCACAATCCGGGGAAAGTGTATGCTACGAACCTGAAAAGCGCTACCTGTTGTGCCAGCTCAAGTTCAGGAAAACGACAACAAATCGATGCAAATATACCCCCGGCGGCAAGCCGTGGCAAACTGAAAAAAAGACCTAGGGTCAGGTAGAGATCATGACCTCTTTATTGGAGATGCATGGGAACATGGAAATTGAGGGAAAATGGCTTGATTTCTGTTGATACAGCACAAAATACCTTCGCATTCCCCAAATCGCAGTAGCCAGGTCAGACGATAGGGCCCAGAAACTCCTCTCTACCCTGCCACCTTCTTTGACCTGTCATGACCTTAATATTGACCTGAGACAAAAATAAACTGATGTAGTTTCTTGATAAATTCTTATGAACTATTCACCAGTCTTCACGATATTTCTCTATCCTGAAAAGGAGCCGAGTTCTAGGGGATGTGTTTAAAGCCCTTCCCCACCAGGGAGAAGGTGGTTAGGAGACCCGCCGGGGCGGGTGTTAAAAAGCAAAAATCCAGCACAGGGTGGCTTTCTAAACCCCATGAACTCTAATGCACCCGAATAAATATTTGAGGAATGAGCCTGTGAGCCTTATGAGGCTGGAAACAATGTTTGAAGCCATAACTCAGATATACCCAGTCTCGGAACTCTCGAGCCCAGGCGCCTCGGTTACTGGACGGACCGCCTGGGGCTAGGCACGTACGAGACAGTACTGCCCTCGGTTCAAAACACTGTGCCCCCTGCGCGCCACACACTACTTACTACGTGTGACCTTGCACCTGTCGTTGTAAACACGTAGTAATCACGTGACCCAGGTATGCGTGCCAGTCGAGCGAAGGGTCGGGGATTATCAGAGGCGGTGGCAAGTCAGCCGAAGTCTATTATACCCCGTCAGAATGCAGCAAAATTAGTAATAGTGTAATATTTTCTCACCCAGATGTCAGATCAAGACATTATGGTGACCACTGGAAAGCTCTTGAAAAATACACAAGATGAACCCGTTTGTAAAGCTGGATGCACCATAAGCTGCGAGATATCCGTCCAAAACCGGTCGAGCCTAGTCATGGCAATTTCAATTGCGGGGAACTGTACCTATACCAAGGATCAAATTTTCGGGCTATCCATGAAAAACTTAGTGGGGTACTAAATGGCACTAACTGCCTCCCTTGTCCCGGCGCGTGTTAAGGTTAGCTGGAAAAACAATGGATGCAGTCGCCTTTACGTCAGTTCGAAGCAGTGTGAGCTATGCCTTCACCTAGGGATAGGTATCTGTAGCTAGCGGCTCGACTGTGGGAACCGAATTGTCATTTTTAAGCATAAAGATTTGGAAGGAACTCTTCTTGGTTCCAAACAAGTCAGGAGAAGTGGAAGATACAAGGGAGCTACGGGGCTCAAGCCTCCCCCCTTCCCGAAAGGTCAGAGTGTCTATAGTAAATGCATGGCTGGAGGCGGATCCGAGGCAGTGACGGGGAGGCTGATCCGAGGTAGTGACGGGGAGACTGATCCGAGGCAGTGACGGGGAGGCTGATCCGAGGCAGTGACGGGGAGGCTGATCCGAGGCAGTGACGGGGAGGCAGATCCGAGGCAGTGACGGGGAGGCTGATCCGAGGCAGTGACGGGGAGGCTGATCCGAGGCAGTGACGGGGAGGCTGATCCGAGGCAGTGACGGGGAGGCTGATCCGAGGCAGTGACGGAAACCCCTAGTCCCCCCTAGTCCCCCTCCCACGAAAAAGGTGAGGACAGACACCATGGTTGAAGTTAAGCGGGGATACTGGCTGTCCACCTTTGCCTTTGAGATTGGTTCTTCTGGTCACAAAGGAGCGTCCCGACTGGTCGCGGCATGGTGCAGCTGACTCTTGTCTTCTTGTCAAGGTTTTCTCGGAATTTGTTTTCAATAGGGCCCACCGGACGCTGGCCAGGACTGCCTTCCTGCGACCTTGGCTACGTTCCCAGGTACGAAGGTCTCTGAGCAGACACTGGTGGCCATCTTCTACCGGCCGGGCATTGTCGGTGTCAGTCAGCGCCGGCGCGTGATAGCCGGGGCCCACTGGCTGGCGTCGAGATGCCTCAGCGGCCCCATCGCACCCGGCGGTCGCCGCCAATTACAGCTGGCCCCAGTGCCACACCGATCGGCAACAATGTGCGTGCGGCCTGCCGCCATCCTAATTGGCTGCCCCCGCCGCCACGCACGCCAATCACAGACCGACCTCACGCAGAATGTGCGTGGGGCAGGCGGTGGGCGGAGCCTGGTGAGAGTGCACACGCACACTGGCTGGTGGGGTGGTAGTGGGCACTGAATCGTGGCAGGGCCGTGTAGGCTGCGTGACTGGTACGTTCTTGGGTAGGAACGCCAGACAGCAAAAACGTCTGTTGTCAAGTGCCGTAGTCGTGTACGATAGGAGAGAGTCGTAATAAGCATAGATGGCGAGAGAGAGAGAGAGAGAGAGAGAGAGAGAGAGAGAGAGAGAGAGAGAGAGAGAGAGAGAGATAGAGAGAGAGAGAGAGAGAGAGAGAGAGAGAGAGAGAGAGAGAGAGAGAGAGAGAGAGAGAGAGAGAGAGAGAGAGAGAGAGAGAGAGAGAGAGCGTTGGTCCGCCGGCGCCGCCAGTCAATCGCCGCCAACTGGGTCAGCGTCCCGTTACGCCGCCGGAGGGCGTGACGTGACGGAGCGGTGGCAGCCGCCGCCGCCGCCAGTGCGCCGCAGCCGACGCTGTTGCTGGGCCGGCGTCGCAGCAGCGGTGTTTATCGTGGTGGCTGGGTGCAGTGCGGTGTGGGGCTGTACTGTGCCCGCCGCCCAGTGGCTACAGTGGCGTGCCCCGGCTGGGGGGCGGGGGAGGAGGCGGCGGACGGCCGGCCGCGGCAGGCCCGGCTGGCTCCGTGCCAGCCGCCGAACAGGTAGGCACTGGCCGACGCGACCTAATTCGGTGTCATTCACACGTGCGCTGTGAGTTATCCTTATTCCATCGCGGCTCAGGGCCAGAAGTTTTGAGCAAGCTTTTGTGGGAGGGGTTCGCAAAAAACAGCGACATAGATTTGAGCAGCTGTGAACAATGGTCAACTGGCCAAAAACCCGACAAATTCTTAGTTTGAGCGCGTTTTGTGACTCAAACGAAACGGTTTTAAGATGAAAATGGCTTCAGAAAAGATTGGTAAAAAGCAATCGTCCTGAAGAAAATTTTTTGAGAAGGATTGGCGAGATAAGGAACATGTTTTTTTTGTCAAATACCCGAAGCGTTAAGCTGTTTGGCATTTGGGAAGACACCCAGAGGCGTAGCCCCTGGGTGTCTTTGCAACAGCGCCAAAAGGGCCTTGATGGGTAAAATGGGCCGTGCTTGTTACAGAATAGAGTGCTGAAGAGGGCTTAAGAGGGTCCTGTCTGGTATGAAATTTCAAATTTGGCAACAGGGTATATTGGGGGCGAGCCGCACTTCACACGGCCCGGTCCTCAGGGGGACCTTCGGGCCCTCAGGAGGGGGAGGGGGCGGTTGTCCCTGCCGCCCCCCCCTGGCTACGCCCCTGAAGACACCTTACCATCCAAATAAGCTAGAGCTCATGGTCTGTGGTCCAGTGACTCCCACAGAAAGATACTTAAGAAATAAATCAAATATTGTAAAACTTAATATTTGCTTTCAAGTGATTAGTCACCAGAAGGGCTGATGACCAGAAAGCATTCCAAGAGCTGTCATTTTAAGTCAGTGACAGGTAACACACACACACACACACACACACACACACACACACACACACACACACACACACACACACACACACACACACACACACACACACACACACACACACACACACACACACACACACACACACACACACACACACACACACACACACACACACCCACACACACACACACCAGAAGAGCTGTCATTTTAAGCCAGCGACAGTTAGGTACCCGCGCACACACACAACAGTGACGCATGCCAGTACTTCTGACGGCATAACATTTGGGTCTTGGAAATGGGTCTTCTTCCGGCTTTCGTCAATAAATATGGCGGATGTATGGGTTATCGAAAAGGCTTTAAGAAGGCTATTAGCATGAACAATTCAGTTGGGATTTGTGTAAGAAGTTTGTGAAAAATTGGAGCCAAGGTGTAGTTAAGGAGACAACCTCTAAGAATCCATGGCTAATTGACGAAATCGACGACCTGTTAATGATATACGCGTTTTCCCCTTGAATTCGACTAGCCGGCGATGGCCGCGGACTGAGGACGTAGGGAGAGAGGAGGAGAGAGGAGGGGAAGGACAGCAGCAGGCGAGCTGGTGGAATCAGTGGCGGCGGGCCGGCCTCGACCTCATTCCGGCCCACAGTCGAGACTCACACACCCGTCAGCTCCACCAAATGGTGGCAGTCTGGGGCCCACGCCGGCCACAGAGGCCGACCAGTCAACAAAGCCGCGCGCTGCGAGCTGCCGCACAACAGCAAGCGATATCTTGCGACATTTTCACCTCTGTGATTGCTTTGATTTGTGCTAAAGGGCAGTTACCAAAGACGAAAACAAGCATCAACATAAAAGACCAAGTTTTCGGAAGCTTCTGCAAGCACAGGCATAGGGTACGTATTTGCAACCGTTCTCAAAGAAGGCGGAATGGGTGCGACGGTGGCCAACACATGTTGGGCGGTGCGTCGTCAGGTCTCGACCTTGTTGCCGGCGGCCGCGCGGTACTCGATGGTGCATCGAGCCGGCGACCGCGCGCGCGCCAACCGACGTTCAAGGTCAACTCATGAGCAGCCGCCGCCGCCGCCGCCAGCGTCCAAAAAGTGAAACGGCGCGGCATGGCCGGCCGGCCGCCCGCCGCCTCTCCATCTGTGGCTCTGGACCATGTGGTGTGGTGTTTGGGTGTCGCGGTGGAGAGGACTACCGCGGCCAGTGCTCCGCTTCTGTGGCAGGTAGTGTCCCACCCCTTTCTTTCACTGCCCTTTGGTTGCGGCGGCGCGCATCTGCCGCTGACGTGAATTTGGCGGGGTTCGAGTGCCGGCCCGACTCACCCCCCGCACCAGTGTCAGAGAAGGCTGTCTGTGTTTGCTTTGTCAACAGAGTGCAGGTGTTGAAAGGTGGACCTTGCACAATGACGGTGCTCAGAGATTGAACTTGAGACAAAGGTGCGTAGTTGACACTGCTCATTGTATGGCATCACTGAACTACTGGTCTTAGATAGCTGGGTCTAATCATATCGCAGTTCACTGATCGTTGTGACTTGAGAGTGACACATTCTTGAATTTGGTGTTATCCATTCCCAGACTTAAAGGGGGGAGGTGAAGGTGGCGTTATCTCATCTTTTTAGTATGTGCTGGTGGATTCATTAACAGTGAGAAGCTTTTTTGCGGAGGCGTGAATGTGAGAGACTCGTCATTCAATATGTTTGCTTTGGGTATTAATGAAAAAAGGATGGTGTTACAAACTTGACTGGTTCGCAATTATCAGCTTCAGAGTTCATCCTCGCACAGTCGTTGATGATTTCTAGTGGTACTGAACTAAATCTGTGAAATTAAGTCTGTAGCTTTTTGGAGCGGAATTTAGCGGACTGGACCGTACTTGCACATTAGGTAATAGGACTCAGAGTGCAGATGGGCCTCCACTGCTTGGTAATTAGCAAAAAGATGTGTTTTCTTCACAATGTGAGAGGCCCGTGGCGCCATTCACCCCTTTTGCATAGGTGGATGCAAGGAGGGCAAGTTGCCTACCAGACGAATCATCGCAGCGAGCCCCGGCCAGTTTCCCAAACATCGCTTCCCACCAAACCCCTAGGATGCAGGTATTGACGCCCCTTCGACGAGATGTTGAATCATTTGGATAGGTCGTATCTTAGAAAATGGCGGCCGCCACCTTAGGAGAGGGCGGCCCGGCCCTGGTCCAAACTCAGAGTCTGAAAATTGTACTTTTAGGCCGTGCTTATTGGGTTTTATTTCTTTTTTGTTTTTGTTTTTCTAAGTGAAATGCTCCTCAATTACATTTGCATTGATGCCTATCCCCAGCTTATTCTCTCTAGACATGGGAACATGGATGTAGGATGTGAATTTTAATATTATAAATGAACTTTGTTTGAAAATTACCCTTCCTTTTCATCCTTTGTCTGAAGTAGGGAGAGGGCTGATATTCCGTTCAGCCTCTGATCCGAAGTACGGGAGTGCCCGTCTGATCGGAAATCCATGATCCAGGCGTTGCCTTAGAGAATATTGGTGAAGGAGGCATTTACCAATCTATCCGGTATGATACCTGAGGGGATTTAGACCACCATCTGGGGGAGGAAATTGGAACACTTAAAAAGGGGAATGTTTTTTTCAAAGAAAATTGTCCCTAGGAAAGCATATTTTTTTGCTCCGCGTTGTTCGCTCGTCTAGGTATGCTGTAGAGGTAGATATCAGCTAAATGCTCTATTGTTATTTATTGTTTTGTCGATATGATGCATATGTGTGTAGAAGGTCCAAAGGCGGATCCAGGACCTCCAATGGGGAAAGGCGCCATCCTTGGGCGTAAAAATTCTATCAGGTGTGCTGTAGATCCTATGGTGGAGGCGCTGGCAGTCGAATCCTGGGGAGGGGACTGGCAAGCTACATTTCAAGGGCGCTGAGTGTGGATGGGGAATCTGTAATTGTCCCCTTGCCCCTAGGTTTTCCTACGGCACCACATAAGTATCACACATGGTCATTCCACCATAAATCAACCAAAACTATCGTAAATAAAGCCCTTCTATTTTTGATTCTCTCCAAAATTGGTGCCAAGGGTCAAAGGTGTAGAATCTAACCATGGCACCCAAAAATTATTAGAAAATTGGTATGACAGATATAGCCTCTGGCACTTTTCGGATGTCACCATCTATACATTTTTAAGTCCATAGTTCTGCCGTTTTTGGGATGATCCTAACAATATTATACGTTTTTGCTCACCATTTAAAAGGTTTCAGTTTGGCTATCTTAGAATTTCCCGTTTCAACAAAATTGACCTCATGACCTCGTCACCTCGTGTTTGAACGGTGACTTTGACTTAAAATATAGTGAAGTTTATAAATTGATTTGAAATAATTTTTACATTTGGTAATTTCTTTTTAGGTGAAATATTAAAAAATATGTCTTTGAACGAAATATACTACTTCTGGCTTCCAAAACATGACACTAGGTGTAACTCTGGAGCTGTACCGTCGTAACTCACGGTACGGTTTATGCAGAGCTTTGAAATAAAAGTAATGACAAATTTTTGTGATAACTGCCCCTCAGTACCTTATTTTCTGAGATGTAGACATTTAGTGTCATTGTGATATAATAATAGCATTAATGGTTTGAAGTGTGGTTCTGAGCGTGCTAGTCACGATTGTAGTGTATAAAATTAAGCGATAATCGCTCAGAATAATCTTAAGTAATTAAAAAGGTCATGAGTATATTAGGATATTTCGACCCAGTGTCTTTCTCAGCTTAAGTTTTGAATAAAAATATTTGGTGAAAATGATCTTTAAATACAAGGTGAATGTCAGGCAAAACGACATACAAGTACATGTGATTAAATGTCTAACCATCTCGCTGAAAACACAGTTTGACCATCTAACCACATATTGTATACCTAAGCAATTTCATAAAAAAATCAACTACGCGCTGTTTACGCACCTATGCAAGCTGTAACAAATATATGAATGCATCAGTGAGCAAAAAAATGTCAGCGATGGGTGTGTGGTGGTGTGGTGAGTGTTTATGAGTGGTGGCTTGGTCCAGGTGGCATAAGTGCATGTGTAGTAAGGTGCGCGTTACAACACTTTTGTCGAAATCGAAACTTTTTCACGTGGTTTTAGACGGTAGACATAAATATAAGAACAATAAATATAAATATAAAAATAAATATAAGGAGAAGGGTGCTGATTAACCCCCTACAGATTTTTCGTCGTCGCGGAGAAACGGCGGTGCTAAGCGCCACCGTACTTGGCACAGCTTATCATTAATCAATTCTGCAACTTGCCCTAAATATTTTAAGTTCGAGTCATCTCGGGTCGGGTCACCAGGCCAGGTCAAGTGGCCTCACTTCAAAAAAGGTTTGGGATTGTATAACTCGGAGTAGGGTTAATTTATTAATGTGAAACCTTTGTCATATAATGGACTCACCGGGGGCAACAAACTATGTTTCGGTATTTTGTATAGTGTTGACCTAAGGTCAGGTACGAGTCATGACCTCTCCATTGGAAATGCATGGGGAAAGCGCAAATGTTTCGAAAAATGTTTCTTTTCCTGTATGTAATGCTTATAAGGACTTCTTATTCCCGGGATCGTAGTATCACATGCCACTCGCAAGGTTTATTTTGCAAGTTTTGACCTGTGACCTCTGAGAGGTCATTTGGGTCTGCCTAAGCACGTTTTGAGACCTTAGACTCACAGCTGCAGCATTTATTTCTGAAGAAAATTTCAGAAAACTCACGTCTGCGGCATTTATTTTTGAAGAACATAAATGCCGCAGACGTGAGTCTGAGGTGCCGGTCCGGATGGCTCTGAGACTGCTGCACGTGGAGAGCGCGGTGCCACGCAAACAGTGTGATGACTCTGAGACTGCTGCACGTGGAGAGGGCGGTGTCACGCAAACAGTGTGATGGCTCTGAGACTGCTGCACGTGGAGAGCGCGGTGCCACGCAAACAGTGTGATGGCTCTGAGACTGCTGCACGTGGAGAGGGCGGTGCCACGCACTCAGTGTGATGTGCTCATGGATAAAACATTACAATAAACTTCCAACCTATGTATATAGATGGCTTTCACTTTTTAGCTTGGAAATTGTTTAACACATAGAGATCTTATTCCTGATCTGCCAAAACGCAAACTTCGAATCTGTTGCAATATCAAATTTTTACAATACAAATAAAGAAACCAGAGTGCACTCCATCACTAAGGCTGAAAAGGAAAGCGACATCGGACACAATTTTGACAAGCTGGGCTAGTGCTGCCACCCCCCCTTTTAATTATTATTTAATCTTTTATTTTTTGACTTTGTCCAAGTTGTTCCTAGTACGGCTCATGGAGTCGAAGTCTCACTAAAGTCATCAATGGACTTGTCACGGAGTCGGGCCCCACCACCCGAACGAGCAACTCCCACAATGAAGAGTTAATTTAGAAGCCAAAGTTTAACGTTTCACAAAGCACGGGGACGGCCGCCCCGCTCAGGCCACCCTCTCACCAGTCAGTTGCGGGCCGGCCTTCGTCTGATAAACTATTGAGCGCCGGAGCGTCTCAATGGGAACCGATCCCAAGCCTGGACATGCACTGCCACTGCATGTTTCTGAGCAGCGGACCGGAGCTCAACGCTCTACCATCTGAGCTACCGGGGCGGCAATTCGGCTCCTAAGCAGGATAGCGAAAAAGTGCAAGAATGGTTTGATAGACCATTGAACCGATTATTCCCATAACGTTTTAGCTCAGAGTAATGTTGAGGTCATTAAAGGTCAAAATAGCACAATTTATAACGCTTTTCTCTTGCGTTTGGCTGAGTTAAGTTAGAGCAAAATTTAAATGTCATTCAATTCCTCTTTTTATGGCGATTCGAATGATGTACAATATGACCATACTAGATCAAAGTATAAAAATTACATGACCTAGGGTCAGGTCAAGGTCATCATCTAACTAAACATAGTCAATATGCATATCACTCGACTCGTAATGACAAATCAAACATAGTGGTATCCAACTGAGAGTTCTACTGCAACTTACTGCTCAGTTATTGACATAAGTCTCTAAACGCGCTTAGGTAGACCCAAATGACCTCTCAGAGGTCACTTGTCAAAAATGGCAAAATGAACCTTGCGAGTGATCTGTGATACTACGATCCCGGGAATAGAAAGTCCCTATATATAAGCTTTACATACAGAAAAATAAACATTTTTCGGCAAAATCGCGCTTTCCCCATGCATTTCAAATGGAGAGTCCATGACTCGTACCTGACCTTAGGTCAACATTATACAAAATACCGAAACATAGTTTGTTGCCCCCGGTGAGCCCATTATATGACAAAGGTTTCACATTGATAAATTAACCCTACTCCGAGTTATGCAATCTTAAACATTTTTAAATGAGGTCACTTAACCTGGCCTGGTGACCTGACCCGAGAAGACCCGAACCTATAATTTTTAGGAGAAGTTGCAGAATTGATTAAGGATAAGCTGTGCCAAGCACGGTGGCGCTTGGCGCCGCCGTTTCTCCGCGACGACGAAAAATCTGTAGGGGAGCTAGTCAGCAACCTTCCGCCCCACTGGGGGAGTGTTAAAAAGTGAAAATCCTTTGCTTAAATTCGAGAAAATGACGATTTTCTTGCAGGATTGTCCTTATATTTGTATCTACCGTTTACAACCGCGTGCAAAAAGTTTCGATTTCGAAAGAAGTGTTGTAACGCGCACCCTAATGTGTAGGGTACTGACTGTAGAAGGCGCCACGAGGAGAACTGTTTATTAATGTGTGGTCTACGGTTTCGGATTTCTATAGATTCATGCAAAAATCATTGAACTATTTATGTCGAACGGATACTCCGCTTAACTCATCAAAAACGTACAAAATTGTGCTAAATATAAGCCACATCAACCACGCCTCAAGAACAAGAACAGGAGCACAACTTACATCTCACTCCCATACATCGATGAGCAGCTTGCCCTCAAAATCACCACCGCAGCCAAATCCACAGACCTATATATTACAGTAGCCTGGAAGAGCGGCGAAACACTCTCAAACATCCTCATAAGATCATCACTGCAGCCACCACCATGTCCCAAAGGTCACAGGAAATCATGCAGCACATGCGACGCCGGGTCACAGAGGAGGTGCCACGTCAAAAATACAGTATATCACATCATATGTCTACTATGCAGCATTACATGTTTTATATAGGGAAACAACTCGCGAAATTCGGACACGCTTCATGGAATATTTGGCTTCGTGACTTGGCAGAATGCAAAATTAAAGAATCTATAGAAATCCGAAACCGTAGATCACACATTGACAAACAGTTCTCCTCGCGGCATCTCCTACAGCTAGTACCCTTCACATACACTTATACCACTTGGACCAAGTCACCACTCATAAACACCCATTACACCACCACACACTCATGGCTGATATTTTTGTACTCACTGGTACATTCATATATTTGTTGTAGCTTGTATATGTGCATATATAGCGTGTAGTTTTTTAGATGAAATTGCTTAGGTATGCAATATGTGGTAAGGTGGTCAAACTGTATATTGTGCGAGCTGGTTAGAAATGTAATCGCCCGTACTTGCATACTGTTCGCCTGAAATTCACCTTGTATTCAAAATAGTATTAAAAAATCATTGCCATCAAGGATTTTTAAATTTCAAAGTCTTTTTACTGAGGACACGGTGTTAAAATATCATAGTATACTCTTTGGCCGTTGGAATTACTAAAGATTATTATGAGCAATTGTCGGTTGATTTTCTATACTTTAATGTTAGCATTGTTAGTGAAAGACTAAATCTGATCACGGGTCGCAGAATTGCGTTTAAAGCTTAGAGTGACCATGGGGATATCTTCGGAATAATATTCAAGCTGAGTGAGTACAAAGAAATCTGCCTTAACCTTAGCAAATCAATAATGATTTCTTAAAAACATAAACAACAGCAAGTACAGAGGTCCACCAAACGTTTTCAGCAACAAATGGACAGGAGCCACCCCCGTGGCGCAGCTGTCAAAGGCGCCATGCTTGGGTGTGGAAGGCCCATGGATCAAGGCTGACCTATGGCAGCCTTTTCCGCGGCCGCCTCCTACCCAGGAGACAGCGGTACACTGGGGAGTGCGCGCCCCAGCAGTGGGATCAACGCCGTGCCAGCCGGCGTCCCTGTTTGTGGGTGCACGGGCCTGATCGGCCTTTAAAGAGATCCACCTATCACCCGCGGCCCTCATGTGAGGGCTCGGCCTGTGCCGGGCGCTGCGGCTTGAGAAGACTGGAGCAGCTTATGGCCTGCCGAGTGCGGTGCCGCTGTCCCGTAAGGGTGCCGACAAATGAAAACTTCCGCTCTGTGCATAGTGTGAGTGCGTTGTATGAATGATACTAGCTACAAACACAAAATTTTCCCGAGAGGGAACGCAAAAAAAACAACAATACGAACAGGTTTTTCGTGGACTGCTCACTGCTCTCCGAAGGACCTGGAGCCCATCAGCAAACAAACTTCATTCTAAGCGAAAAGAAGTGCCTTCCTGTGCTGGTAACTGCGGTTCACAGTCACTCAACTATTGGTTCCGCGGTGACCAGAACCTTTAAGCACCTGCATTTCTGGTTCCGCGGTGACCAGAACCTTTCAGCACCGGAATTTCTGGTTCCGCGGTGACCAGAACCTTTCAACGCCTGAACTTCTGGTTCCGTAGTGACCAGAACCTTTCAACACCTGAATTTCTGGTTCCGCGGTGACCAAAACCTTTCAACACCTGAATTTCTGGTTCCACGGTGACCAGAACCTTTCAGCACCTGCATTTCTGGTTCCGTGGTGACCAGAACCTTTCAGCACCTGAATTTCTGGTTCCGCGGCGACCAAAACCTTTCAGCACCTGAATTTCTGGTTCCGCGGTGACCACAACCTTTCAACACCTGAATTTCGCGACATTGCTGGTCTTTCGACAGTTTGCATACCCGGATAGTTGTCTCGTCTATTGTGGAGAGCCTATGGCATGCTTCCGGGCACCCTTTACCGTGACTGCTCTTGTGAAAGGGCCGTTTAAATCCACTGCTGCTTTTTCACGTCTTCACTCGACTTGTACATACATACATTACCTGGATCGTGGACTCAAGTGTCCCATCTGAAAGCACGAGCATGTCCTCAGCCGTGAGGACCTGATACCTGAGGACGTGAGGACCTGTCCTGGTGCGCCGGAGGCTCTCCCTGTAAGTCGCACGCTTTACAGTGCCTCCTATGTCATGACATGGCCCCTTCCCATCAGAGTTCGCAAAAAGTGCCTCACACATGGCACTCCGTCAAAGTCACTACTGTGACTACAAATGTTTGTAAATTTATATTTGTTCTTGTATTGTGCACCACATCCGTCAGTGAAATAATGCATCTTCTTCAGCCCAAGAAGTTGGTGTTTGATTTCCGTCACTGGACGCTGCCGACATTCAACTCCAGTCTGCGACCCGGGCGAACGCCCCACCGGCGCAGGAGAGCCGCATGACAATGTGCTGAAAGCAAACCGTATTTCGTTCTTAATGTATCTCTTCATAAGCCTGCAAGTCAGTTTTATCATTCTTTTCTTTGAAATAACCAATAAAGAGTCCGTGGTCTCCCCCAGATTCGAACTGGACCTACCTGATCAATAGACAGGGCCTCTAACCACCAGATCACCGTGCCACACTACTCACCCTCCCACTAGCTGAACAGCTGTGACCCGTCAGGAGGTCACTGGCTGGTACAACTCCGCCGAATATGCCGGGCCGCTGGCGCCGGGTGCTGTGCTTGTCCCGAAAAGGCACGATATAAAGGTGCTTCTAGAAGACGAACCAAGCATTCTTTTGGGCTGAAATTAGTTGTATCGTCGAGCTAGGATCCTAAGCTAGCTTCATGCCAAATTTCGTCCACTTCCATCCATTTTAAAGACTTGAAACCATGGTGAGAAGCCCAAAAAAATATTAACCGTCGATAAGCCCAACAAATAATTAGGTGGTTTTTGCACCATATTCCCTAGATTATTTTGACAGCAACAGCCCCACACCATAGTAAGTATGTACATAAACTTGTCCTGATTTAAATTATAAATCATATGTGTTTGATACTTTGGGAATTTACTTGCCTTGCCACACTCATAAAGAAAAATAAGAAATTGTTTCTTCATTTGGCATACATTGCGGCAGCTTCAGGGCTGCCAGGCTGGCCATTTTCCGGCCAGATTTCTCGAATTTAGCCTTTGTTTGTCGTGTTTGGCCCGGTGATTTTTTTCGTTTGGCCATTTTTTGGAATCTGGCCTTTTGACCCTTTTTCTGGGAACTAGGACCAAAGCTATTTTTGGTTTGATCCTTGCATAAGCATTGCTTCTTTTGGCCTTCTCCGCTCTTAGGTAAGATGTTTTGACACCGAAAAGCAGCAGAACAGTAGAAAAACTGTTATGGTTGTGGGAGGGACGATCCACAAAAGTGATGGCCATCGAAAACCGGACGCGAAGGATGCGATATTATAGGCACCCTTTGGGTGAAAAGTTGATGACAAAGTGCGCCCTCTGAGGCTACACCCTCCCCCTACTTACCAAAATCATAGATTCCCCGATGTTCAGGAGCAATAAATTCACAATTGGAAAAGCAGGAAAATTAAATTTTAGCGGGGAGTGGTGCGGCCAAGATAACTGATGATGCTGAATTAGTTCTAAACAGCGCTAGGAGTCGTTTTTCTGTTGGTTTATGACTCCTGTTTGGGGTCGTTTTAGCCTTAAATCTGGCTTTTGTGAGCATTTTTTATTTACTTATATGGCCATTTCAGTAAATAAATTTCGACCCATTTTTGGCGCTTTTCTAACTCGGATTTGACCTCTTGCTGCCGAAAAGAACCTAGCAGCCCTGAGCAGAATCTATAATTTATGGAATTTGGAATAAAACAAAAATT
The DNA here is from genome assembly GCA_034440635.1 of Lepas anatifera. Classification (NCBI taxonomy): domain Eukaryota; kingdom Metazoa; phylum Arthropoda; class Thecostraca; family Lepadidae; genus Lepas; species Lepas anatifera. The sequence goes on from JAOTON010000144.1 coordinate 218,368, forward strand.
GGGAACCTTTTTTGTATTACTAAGGCGTCTAAGTTTAATAAACATCCCCTACCCTTCCAAATGGGGTCTTGATTCCCTGAAAAGACTATAATGGCCAGCACAAGAAATGCCCCCCACTGATATTTCCTTAAAAAATGCCCTGGCCTAGGACAGAGGTAAACCTGTGTTTGTATTCTTAAATTTTGAGTTTTGACTCAGCCATTTAATTATTTATCTACGTGTTAAGAATTCCGGGGACGTATCTTTAGGGTTCTGCACCATATCGAAGAATTGCCGGAGGCAATAAGTAAAAAACCGCTGGAAGAGTGAGGCTAAAAATGTCACACATGAATTAGCGTCCAAAAGAACGAAGCCTTGGACATAGTTTCATCAAAATCTGAGAAGTAGGGTGTTATTTGGATATTTTTTGGTCATTTTTAGTGGAATGCCCCAGTTGTGTTCAGTATAGTATAGCAACACCGTCTGACGGATGTGCCAGTACTATTCAATCTTGCTAGTCCATGGCTGCAGTTCGAACACCATGAAAGTCGACGTGTATATTATTCATGTAGCGCAAATTCTGTTACACAATCCAAGTCTTTTGAAGACATACAACGTGATTCTCATCCAGAATTGCCATTTTATCTGGCCTATGATAAAGATTTTTTTAGATAAGATGACCATGCCCCTACAATTACAGTTTGCCACTTTAAATTTCTGCTCTGGGCAGTGGCACAACCAGGGGGAAGCTAGGGGGGCTATAGCCCCTCCCCCATGGGATATCTCTGGGCCCAATGCATTCTTAGGGTTTGCTTGTACAGCCTGATTTGGGTTGCTTTGGACGTCGTTGTGCCCACTTTTTTAGGCGTACTTAGAGAAGTGGCCTACCTAAGCGGGTCTTTGAAGTCTGCAGACCCCTTGGGCTCATTCTGCTCACTGTAAAGCACGAATATTGGGCTCGGGGGCCCTCCGAGATTGGTCTCGGGGGGCACTAACATTCAGTCTCGGGGCCCCCGAGAATCACTCGGGGGCCCCCGAGCATCGGTCTCTTGGGCCCCCAACATTCTCTGGGCCCGAGTATCACTCTCAGGGGCCCCCGATATTGGTCTTAGAAGCCCTTGAGAATCATACTCGAGAGGTACCTTCGGCTCCCCCCGAGAGGTATGCTCGGGGAATGTGTCTGTGTGAGGATTTGATGGTAGTTGTTTTCTGGGGCTGACAGAGGCGTAATAATAGGGGCACCAAAAATAAGTCTCTGGGGCCCCGAGGATCACTCACGGCTCGGGGTCCTTAAAATCGATCTCATAACCCTCGCCCCACGGGGGCATCAATGACCCCTTAAGGTTTTTTTCGGGATAGCGAAAAAATGACAAAGCGCAGCACCGCGGTTGAGGACTCTATCTCTCACCCCATAATTTTCCCATCATTCCTGAAATTTTTTACCCTGGGTCACCCGAGGTCAGGTCACCAGGCGAGGTCAACCAAGGTCACCTCACTTCAACTTCTAAGATGTATAAGAGCAACATTTCTAAGTCGATCAATTTGAAACTTCCCACACTTCATGACCCCTCCAGGGTCTACACGATGTATATCCGGGATTTTCGATTTTGTGACCAGAGGTCAGGTCACGAGGTGACCTCTCCCATTGAAAAAGCATGAGGAAAAGTTGTCTTATGATCTAAAAGTCACAAAAATGATTGTAAATGCTTAGCGTGCTCAGAAACGCCTTCTTGGACACTCTTTCACGGATCCAGGGGCCATATTTGCCCTTCGACCTCTCCAAGGTCACCCAAGGTCACCAGGGGTCAAAACGGTATTTTGACAATAACTTTTGACCTAATTAAGCTAAAGCGCTGAATCAAGCATCATCGTGTATGTCTCGTCACTGGCTTTCTTTTGATATACGGCAAGGTTACTTTCTGACCTTTCGTGACCTCAGGTCATATTAGGTCACGAGGTGACCTCTGGAGGTCAAACCACTGGCGGGAGGTCATTAAGTTCCACATAGCAGAAATAGGTCTGACATTTTCCTATCAAATTTACTTTACCAGATCTCAATAGCTCTAATGGCATAAGAGTTATGCCCAGTTTTCTTAAGCATAGCATATTTTAGTGAAAATAGCCTATCGTGACCTAACTTGACCTCTGGAGGTCAAAACATTGACCTGAGCGCTTAAAGATGCGAAGTATTTTCTCACTGAATTCACTCGAGCTTTCTAATGCACTTTGCAGATTTTCGCTAACACCCATATTTTCGGAGTTAGAGGGGGCCATCCATGCCCCCGGTGGGGCGAAAGGGGCGCCGGAACCCCGGTGGGGCGCGGGTTAAACCCCGAAACATCAGTCTCGGGTCTCCCAAGTATCGCTCTCGGGGCCCCCGAGCTTGTTGTTGGAAGCCCACGAGAATCAGTCTCGGGGCTTCTGAACATCGGTCACGAGCATCGCTTTCGGGGCCCCTGAGAGCACTTATCGGGGGTCGCCGACTCTGAGGCTCGGGAGCCCGCCAGACAGATGCTGGGGCGCCGTGAGCGATGTTGGTGGGACCGGAGTCCGATGTTCGGGGCCCCTCCGAGGCGGACTCTTGAGATTCCCCGAAGTCAAGCCTGGGACCCCTGAGGCCCATGAGCGGATCCAAGGGGGGTGATGGGATGATCGATCCCCCCTTGGGCTGACCTTAAAGAGAATGGACCACTTTATAGAAGTTCTAAAAAGAACACTTTAAGAACAAGAGGTCTGAAAATCAGGAAACAACATTTTTCCCTACTTTCAAGCGGCAAAAACAGTAACATCTCCCCTTCTTTAACAATAAGTGACGTCTTAAAAATAACAGTTTTAATAATCAGCGAAGTGCCAAATCTTGATCGACTCGTTTTAAAACGCCCATTCACAGCCTTTTTGCATGATAAAATGGCCTGCAGTATAAGGAGTACTAGTTAAAAACTGAACGTCAGATGTCGTAACGGCGGCCGTGTTTATTCAGTGGTCGAACGATGAAACACATGCCTGATGTAAAGAAACAATTTCAGAGTTGGATTTTGCACAAAAACTAATTGATACTTGTATTGGCAAGTACGGGAGAGGAGGGATGTGATGAGTGTTGCGGCCATTGGGCGCTTTTTTGGCCCAATCGCGCACTGCAGTGAACGTTAACTCGTCCGAAGTGTTCGGTCCACAGGCCGTTGCATGCTGGCTCATTCGCTAGCATGGTATTTTCAGTGAGTGGGTGAGGCGTAGGGCTTAGGCCAATAAGGTTACTGCTACCATATGGGAGGCATTCCTTCAGGTTTTGAAATAAGGCATTAAGCCCCTTTACTTTGGGCTTTAAATCTGGGGGAAATTTTAGACCGAGAGCTTTGAGTGAAACTAAATATGCCAATAGTGGTTTCTCAAGCTCAATAAGACTGCTATCTCAGTTCAAAGTCCATTATAAAAGTGGCGCACTCCTCTTAAGCACAGGAAAGAAACGCCTCCCGCCGCAGCCGCCGGGCTGCGGCTGTACCCCGGCCCGACAAGTTGCCTTACAAATGCCACCCGAAGGTAGGTCTAGGGGCCCTTATAATGTATCCGGAGGCCTCTGAATTAATCTCGGAAGCCGCCAGAGCTGGACTCGGGCCTCCAAATAGCTGTTATAGGAGTCCAAAAGAATTTGGCTCCATTGGCCCCCAGAGTTATTCTCGGCCCCTGCCTCGGAGTTCCTACGAACCCCACGACCGGGCCCCAAACAATCGTCTCAGGGGCCCACTGCTGCCCCAGCCGGGTCCCCTATTCTCATCAGTTTTAGGTTCCCGGTATTCCACCCGGGCCCCCTTTGGCTGCAGCTAGGCCCCTTGTGGTTCACCCGGGCCTCATCCTGTTATGGGTGGCTCTCCAGGCACCCTAACATGCTTCCGGGCCCATTGTAGTCCACTTGGAACCTCTCAGTCTGCGACCGGGCCTCTCAGAACTATCCCGGGCCCCTCAGAACTATCCCGAGCCCCTCAGAACTATCCCGGGCCCACTGCTGGCGAAGGCGGGTCCCTATTGCCAGCCGTTGCAGAGAAATCCCCTGTAATTTCTGAAAGCCCAATCCTGTGCCTGTCCATCGATATACATTTCAAGGATGAAACATCTGTTAACTCTGAGGAATTCTCAAGAATGTCGGTATTTAAACCGCAGCTTTAAAGGGAATGTGGCACCTTCATAATGTGATTTTAACTAAGATAGCCAAGTTGTAAAGCAAGTCGGAAAACCCGGTACTCAATATATCATTTGTCTTGGAACTCGAGATTTCCGTAGATAAAAGCTAAAACCTACGTGCAATGTACCCCTCATGTACCCATAGCAGCAGGCCACAGTTGTCGTGGCTGTTGGTGTGACGACATATGCTAACGTCACGATGAGCATCAGCCAATTGAAGCCCTTGATGCGTTTCGAGTATGGTACAGATTGCCACATTATGACATCATTCACAGGCAGATCTTTATTTATTTTCCTAGAGGAGTATTTCAAAAATCAAAATATTGAGCTTATTGTACATTTTTAAGAGCAATTATGAGTGGTTTCATTATTTTCGGCTAAAAGTGCGCCTAATTACACTAAATTCCAGGATTCAACCAAAGTGCCACATTCCCTTTAAGGGAATAAGGCAGGGGCGTAGGAACGGTTTGAAAAGTGGGGGGCCAACCCTAGAGGCAGGGCATCTTTTAAGGAAAAGTCAGTGGGAGGCCATTTCTTGTGCTGGCCAATATAGTGTCTTCAGGGGATCAAGACCCCATTTTGAGGGGTTTAAAGGGAATGTGGCACCTCGGTCGAATCCTGGAATTTAGTGCATTTAGGCGTACTTTCAGCCAAAAATAATGAAACCACTCATGATTCCTCTGAAAAATGTACAATAAGCTCAATATTTTTATTTTTAAAATACTCTTCTAGTAAAAGAAATAAATATCAGCCTGTGGATTATGTCACGATCTGGCAACCACTACCATACTTGAAAAGCTTCAAGGGCTTCGATTGGCTGATGCTCATCGTGACGTCAGCATATGTCGTCACACCAGCAGCTCACAACAATGGCCGCCCGGCGGGGGCTGATGAGGGGGCTGGTGTCAGGTAGGTTTTAGTTTTTTTCTACGGAAATATCGAGTTCCAAGACAAATGATATATAAAGTACCGTGTTTTCCGGCTTGCTTTACAACTTGGCTATCTCAGTTAAAATCACGTTATAAAGGTGCCACATTCCATCTAATAAAACTTAGACGCGTTAGTGTTAAACAAAATGTTTCTCAATTTTTGTGTTATTCCATGTCTAGAGATTATAGATGTTGCCAGGTTTTTTCCGGTGGAAAAGGTCAAACCGAGTTAGAAAAAGGGTCAAAGAGGGGAAAATTTTTATTTCCACTACCATAGTTAATTAAACACCACAAAAGCCAGATTAAGGCTACAACGACCCCCTAACGGTAGTCATAAACCCACAGAAAAAGCGACTTGTATCACTGTTTAAAACTAATTGTTGACAGTTTGTTATTGAATTGACGCAATATTTTTAGCACACTACCCATCTAATAGGAAGCCAGGGGTGCCCTTCCAACCCCGCGTGGCCATCGAACTATGTTATCTACATAACCAGAACATTTTTAGCATCATCAATCACCCCCCCCGCCCCACTTTTGTACCAACAATTTCCTGATCTCAGTCAAAATGGGAGTAAACCGGAAATTTGTATAACCAGCCGCTGCGGAAGGCACCGAGGAGCCCAAGTTCGAAAAAGTTTTTGGTGCTAACGTTTGGTTGAAGTTTGCCTGGCTCCCTCACTTTTTGCCGGTGGCAACGCTTATGATGCTACCACCACAAAAATAAATAAAAAGGCTAAGCACTTCATACCACCACACCAGCAACCAGTCTTCCCACTTTGACTACACGTGTCTCGTCTAATCCACGAACGAGCTCTAAGCGCTGACAACTGACAGCATGTCAGATGAGAGCATCATGCAACCCCACGATACTGGCTGGGATGTGGGCTTCCGGTCGGATAGAACAGGACGTTTGATTGGTTGTAGGCCAGTGTTCATCTACGGCGTTGTGATCAGTTGATGCTTTGCTTTGCCGAGATTTCCCGCAACTACGCGCTTTGTTTCGTCTTCGCACGATGGAGTAGACAGCCACGGGTGGAAATGTTTAACACAAGTTTTGTGGATTGCCAATTTGGGACCAGAAATAAAACAAAGTTATAATTATTGGGTGGTATTCTGTTTTATTTTCATTAAGTGAGTCTGCATTTGGTCAATTCTAAGTCATCTGTCTATTTCACTGGGGGGCCAACTTACGGGCACTGGGGGGGGGGCATTTTGGCCGACTGGGGGGCAAATGGCCCCCAGTTAACATGTTAAAAAATGGCCTGCCTAGAGGGGGCCCACCTCAAGGGGGCCCAAGCCCATGGGGGTGCATAATTATGAACAATTTTAAATAGCTCATTTGGTTTTAATAAGGCACGCATGCACACTAGGTTTTCAATATATGAAAAATTGAGAAATTAAATTTTGCCCTATGATTTCGAGGTCACCTATGATGATCTAATAAGTCATAGTAAAAAACAAAAATTATGTTTTGGTTTTTACCTACAGGGGCAGACCCAGACCCGAGATTTTTTGGGGGCAAACCCATGTCTGCCTCTCCTCCTGGGGGAACGTGCAATTTGGGTGCTCGACAGACCTAGTATAAGCTACCTCTCCAAGTATATGATCGCTCTCCTGGGGGGGAGGGGGTGGGTGGGAGCGAATATTTTTTTGCTCTACAGACCTAGTGTGAACACATTTTTTCACAAATTTCTCTGGCGTTTTGAGGGGGGCAAAAGATAGTTTGGCGCCCCGCCCCCTCCAGCGCTTTGGCGGGGCCATGGCCGGAATGCCCCTCCCCCTGCGTCCGCCAATGTTTACCTATACCTTTTGCAAATAACAAATACATTTCTAAACTTTTTTCGGAGGATTTAAATCATGTAAGTAGGTGGAGCAGTGTTGGCAGCAGCATTATTATTATGAGCTTTAAAGTGGTGTTGAAAATGACCATTATCTGCCAAGTTATTTTTTCTATTTTAGACCTAAATTAATATTTAAAGAATAGACACAATAATAGGAACTTTCGACGTCAAGTCATCCTCAGCATATCCTGGACTTCTGGAACACCCCTAAAACAAAAACTGATACGATCTACTCTGATGCATCCTCACTGTCCATCTGGGAATAAACACTGTCATGCTTGTTAGTGTGGCCTTCGGGGTAAATGTATGACCCGGCTCGTTGTCTATAAGGCCACCTGCACTAAATGTGAGCGTCAAGGGAATGTCCATTCATATGTAGGCGAGAGCAAAAGACCCATTAGGTACCGTCTCAACTAACATTTAGGCGACGCTCGCCTACATAGAGTGGACACGCCCTTCGGTGACCACATATTACACTATCATAAAGACCTAAGTGATGAAGAAATTAACTCCCTAGTTCGGATCGAAATTTTAAGTGTTAACCGGGACGTCGCAGAAACTAAAATCAAGGAATCCATTTTTATACGCGATCCTGAACCCAAAATGAACACCATGTCAGCTTCTGGGCCTATCACCCACAAGTCACCGTAAGGAAAAAAATTCTAGTTGGTCTTGTGATGTGTGATATATGCATAAATGTATAATATATGTATATATATATATATATATATATATATATATATATATATATATATATATATATAAGCACATGGGAATCGATCGACCACGAACTACAATACGTAAAGCAGATGCTGGTAAACAAAAACTACTCCTGTCAGGTGATTGATGATGAAATCCGGGTTACGCTCGACAAGTTCATGGAGAAAGGAGAAAGAGAGAAGAGGAGGAGAAAGGAGGAAGAGGGAACGAGGAAGAAGCCACAGAGCCTGACACGACAACCACACTGAAAATATACTACAAGAACCAAATGACGACATCATACAAACAAGATGAGAAGACTATTAAGAACATAATCCATCGAAATGTCAAACCTAAGCCAGGGAACAAGATCAAAACCCTCATATACTACCAATCACCTACGACTTCTCAGCTCATCATGAGAAACAACGAAAGAAAAGAAGATGACCTCCAGCAAACAAACGTGGTCTACCAATACAAATGTACTATAGGAGATTGTAAGCTCCAGACCACAGCCTACTACGTGGGTCACACTACCACAACTCTATCTCGCCGGCTAACAATGCACCTGCAAACTGGCGGACCTGCCCTACACGCGAAGAATGAACACAGAACAAAAGTCACCAGAAAGGAATTAGTAGAAAACACGACCATCCTCGCACGAGAAAACAACTATCGACGCCTCAGAATTCTGGAAGCCGCATACATCCACCAGATGATGCCGAGCCTTAACGACCAGATGGACCACAAGGGGATTATTACGATGTATAATACTTAAGTGCGATTTTGTATGCTTCTGGGTTGTGGGGATTAGGGCATTTTGTCGTTGTAATTAAACGATAATTTGTTTGCATCTGAAGCTGCAACTTGGAGGTTAGATAGGATTACTGTCACGCTAGTTTTATTCAAACGTGTCTTATATTTTCCTTTCCAATAATGTTCAGTCATCGAATCAACCGCACTCATAAAAATGAATAGGTGAAAATATTAATTTAGAATTTTACTGACTACAAGAAGTGTTTTAATTTTATGCCTATAATGTATTTGATATAAATAGCCTGAGGATGATGCTGTGATAGCATGGAAACGTCGCATTGCAATAATACAAATGACATTAGGAGAACTTCTCTTTAGAATTGAAATCGACGCAAGAAAAGTAATCCGGAAGATCGAAAAGACGCAAAAAAGCTGATTAAAGGAAAATATGCCGTCACACATAACAAAACATGCCTAAAAGAAAATATTCCGCCAGCATATTCGAATGTTTATATATATATTATATATATATATTTATATATATATATATATATATATATATTTAGGAAGGAAATATAAAAAGAAATGTTTAAGATTGATATGTATACTGTGTGTGAATGCGTGTCTTTTCTGCACTGTTAACCGTTCCACATATTTCTGCAGGAAGAAGTGGTTGCTCCTAAGCGTGTGATAGTCTATATGAATTTGTGTGCTAAAAAAATGTATCATAGCTGAGGATGACTTGACTTCGAAAGCTCCTATTATTGTGTTTATTCTTTTAATATTAATTTAGGTATAAAATAGAACGAATAACTTGGCAGATAATGGTCATTTTCAACACCACTTTAAAACTCATAATGATTTAAATCATTTTTTTACCACGAGCGCGCTTTTTATTTTTACAGATGCTTAGGCCATTTTCATCCTATTTATAAAATTAAAACTGTTTATAAAACTACAAACAACGCTTTGATACCAAATAGCCTCACTTAGCTACGCCTAATTAACTTGTATTTACTTATTTAATGATAAAAAATGGGAACATGTATTTAGGTTATTACGGATCCCTTCTTTACATCATTAGATATTGATTTAGGTAAAGGCTGATCGTAATAAATCCACCTAGTTATATTTTGATGCCTAAGATGCAGAGTTCCAGTATGACTGCAAGTGCAATATACTTGATGGCCAGCTTTGCGAAGCCGAGGAGGTGTGGGCATGGTATTTTAGTGATTAGCAACCTTGCTTTCCACGCGGCCGACCCGGGTTTAAGGCCCGGCAGATTCCTTGTGCAAGGAGCAATTTGACTCCCAAGAAGCCTTTCCAATAGGGAAAGAGTTGGCGACGCCATAGAACCCTGGCAGTTGAAAAACCGATAAGCCCCAACAATTATGCTGGTTTCCACGCGGTCAACCCGGGTTCAAAGCCCGGCGGATTCCCTAAACAAAGATCAATCTGGCTCCCGAGAAACCCTTCCAACAGGCAAAGAGTTAGCAACGCCAATAACCCTGGTAGTTGGTGCGTTGATAAGCCCCAAAAATTATTGTGATTATGCCGAGGAGGTCCAGCTTTGATCCTGAGCACCGTTCGATGTGCTATACCCTTTGGCAGATGAATCCACCCCTCCTCTCAGCATTACAGACTGAACTGGCTCCCGCTGTCACTTCCTTTACAGCTCTCTCTCTCTCTCTCTCTCTCTCTCTCTCTCTCTCTCTCTCTCTCTCTTTCTGGCCTATGTTGTGGCAGCAGGGGAAGTACTCTACCTTCATGTGCCTCCCCATAAACTCTAGCGACTTTCACTTGGTCAAGCTGCGGGCCATGATCAACTCGCTGGTGGCCTCCCGGTCGATTATACTGTTGAGGGCAGACGCTTGTGTGTTGAGGCAGGACATGGTCCGCAGCCTGAGGGAGGTGTTCTACTTCTTCTGCTCTCCTCTGATGGAGATAATCTTGGCAAAGACGAACTTCCTCCTCCTCGCTGCAAAGCAATGTCATCAGGATCGCCTCGGTGCGAACGAACATGACAGAGGAGCACACGGCGGGCATGGGATTCAACTACACCACCTTGGGCTGGGTACGAAGGCAGGAGAGCTCGAACATGACTTTCCGAGGGCTGTCCAGCCAGTCGTTGCTGGTCTACACCTGTAGCCGTTAGGGAAAGTAAGGCTCGATAATGATAGCGACGACCTCCTACCAAGTTGCAATTTCCCTACTGACTCCAGATGGAAAGTTATCAACAACTTGGTAGACGGTCCCAGAAACGCCCAATCCTAGCTCTCATGCCTCAGGATCCAGCCCTAGATGGTGCAATTGACTGTCATGCCGGCCGTGTGCTCCTCTGAATGGTTCACTCACTCCGAGGAGATCCTGATGAACATGGCATGTTCTGCAGTGAGGAGGAGGAGAGGAGGACCACCTTCCACAAGATAATCTCCATCAGACGGGAGCAGGAGGTGGGGAACACCTCCCTCAGGCTGCGGACCCTGCCCAACGTCAACACACAGATGACCACTCTCAAAAATAGAATTGATTGGGACGGGGTCACTGAGCCTGTCATCACCTGCAGCTCGATCAAATCCAAGTTTCCAGGTTTCATGGGGAAGCCCATGGAGGTAGAGCACTTCGTCTGCCCCACGCAGGCCATGGCTGTAGCTGCCACGTCTGTAAAGCAAATGACAGCTGTCAATCCTGTCTGTCGTGCTGGAAGAGGAATGGCTTTATCAGGCGATGGGCCCGGCACACCAAACTGATGCTCAGGATCAACAGCAAGCAGGACCTCCTGGACATCGCAAAGTTGATCATATAGATGGAACTTGCAGCAAACAATCTGAAACTCTATTTTAGGCCTCGAAAGACAGCTAGACTTAACGTGACCATCCTTCCCTAGAATCAATTCCTACTGCTGTAAAGAAGGAGTCCGTAATGACCTAAATAGCGCGTCTCGTTTGTGTCATGAAATAGGTGATTCAAAGCTATCTAGGCATAGAGAAATGTGGACGTTTGATATCAGGGTACTGTCTGTGCTTTTCTAAATACTCTTTTGTAAATTCGATAAAAAAGCTGAAACATCTGCAAATATTAAAAACAATGTTTTTGGTGAAAATGGTTTGAATGCCCCCACAAAAAGCCAGAAATTCATTTTTAAGTCGCAAACGGGATAGGTAAAAAAGACCTAGACTATTTTTGGGTTTGATTATTTTTTCATTAGACCATAATAGAACTGGAAATCATGGGGCAAAATCTCATTTTTCAATTTTCCATGTATTGACACAGCCTAATACACACCGGCATGTACCAGGTATTTCCATACATGACTTCTTACGTTATTTTCCGCTGTTTCCTTTCATTGAATAGTTCACGAAGCGCTCCTCCTCCAGGGGTTGCAGGCGGCGTACTACGGAACTGGAACTTTCCCAGACAAGCTATCGGACCCGTTTGGGTTTCTTGTTCTATATTGCAGTTGCTGATATGTGTATATTCGTTGCGGAGGCCACCACAAAGGGGGGGCCAGTATCCCCCTGACCCCCGGTTCCTATACCTATGCCGCCCAGGGGCCGCCAACTTATCTTGGAGGGCCCCAAGGTCCAGACCATGGCTCAGGAACCCAGATCAGTCAGCTCAGGGGGCCAGACCAGTGCATTGGCCTCGGGACCAGCTTATCAAGGGACCTCACATAAGCACAGGGCCCCTAGAAGTTCAGCACAGGGGAGCCCCAGATTCGCACGGGGTGCCAGATTAGCTTTGGGGCCCGGTTTGGCTCAAAGGTCCTCAGGTCGGCTTATGTAGGGTCTGAAAACAGCTCAAGGGGCTTGTTCAAGCTCACGGATCCCAGCTTAGCTCAGTAAAGCTAGAACAGTTCAAGGGCCCCAGACCGTCTCAGGGCCCTTGTTCAGCACAGAGGGCCCTGGATTAGCTTTGGAGGCCCAGTTCAACTCAGGGGCCCCCAGATCAGCTGATATAGGATCTCGTCTCATACCAGCTCAGGGGCTCCATTCAAGCTCACGGCCCCCAGCTTAGCCCAGGGACCCTAGAAGAGTTCAGGGGCCCATACCAGCTCAGAGGCCCCAGTTAAGCACATGGGGTACCCAGATTAGCTTAACCCTAGCTCAGCTTAGGGGGACGGCAGGGTGGCTTATATAGTCTCAGAACAGCTCAAGGGCCACTCAAACTCATGCGATGTAAAGCTCAGCCCAGGAGCCCCAGAGCAGTTCAGGAGCCGCCCAGTTAAGCACAGGGGTGCCCAGACTAGTGTAAGGCCTAGATTAGGTTTGGGGGCCCAGCTCAGCTCAAGGGCTCCCAGATCAGCTGACATAGGATCTCGTCTCATACCAGCTCAGCGGGCTCCATTCAAGCTCACGGCCCCCAGCTTAGCCCAGGGACCCTAAAAGAGTTCAGGGGCCCTCATACCAGATCAGAGGCCCCAGTTAAGCACAGGGGTACCCAGATTAGCTTAGGGCCCCAGCTCAGCTTAGGGGGCCCCAGGGTGGCTGATATAGAGTCTCAGAACATCTCAAGGGGCCCATTCAAGCTCATGGCTGCCAGGTAAGTAGCTGTAAAGCCTTATAGGGGCCCCAGACAATCTCAGGGGCCCTCACTTCAATACAGGGGCCCATATTAGGTCTGATGACCAGATTAGCTTAAGGGCCCGGATCAGCTCAGGGGCCCATTGTCGGCATATATAGGGTTTCAGAAAAGTTCAGGGTTCCGATTAAAACTTATAACCCAAAGTTCAGGTCAGAGGCCCTATTACTGTGCAGGGGCCCCCAGATAAGTTTAGGGCCTCCCGTGCAGCACAGGGGATCTAGATTAGCTCAGGGGACAATATTAACTCTACGATCCCAGCTCAGGTCAGGGGCCCCCAGGTCGGCAGATATAGGGTCACCCAACTCAAGGGGCCCCGTTCAAGGTCGCGGCTCCTAGCTCAGCGTAGGGACCCTAGAGCAGTTCATGCTGCACAAACCACCTCAGGGGCGCTCAGTTCAGCTCAAGGGGCCCAGATTAGCTCGTATGGCATCAGAGGCCAGTTCAGGGGCCCCGAACAGCTCAGGAGGCCTTAAAATTGACTCCTAGTACCTCAGCTTAGTTTAGGGGCACAGGTAAGTTTGAGGTGCTTCCGGGGCAAGCTATCGGGCCAGTTTGAGTTTCTTGCTTGAAATTACAGTTGTTGATATTCTTATCTCCGTTGCGGGGGCACATCACAGAAAAGTGGGGGGGCAGTGGCCCCCTGGCCCCCCGTTATTGCTATCAGACCCCCCCTATGGAATAAGGCACCGTGGTCGAATCCAGGAATTTTGTGTAATTAGGGGTATTTTTAGCCGAAAATCATGAAAACGTCGTTGATTCATCTGCAAATGTACAATTAGCTCAATATTTTGATTTGTAAAATGTTCCTCTAGGGTGAAAAATAAACCTCTGCCTGTGGATGACGTTATGATCTGGCAACTACTACCATATTCAATAGGTTTCAAGGACTTTAATTGACTGATTACTCGCCGTGACGTCAGCGCTGTAGTCACACCAACAGCTGACAACTGTGGCCACTTGGCTGGGGTACATTTGGGGTAGATTTCAGGTAGGTTGTTAGCTTTTCTCCACGGAAATTTTGAGTTTCAAGACAAATGAAGTATTGAGTACCGGGTTTTCCGGCATGCTTTACAACTTGGCTATGTCAGTAAAAATCACGTTATACAAGTGCCACATTCCCCTTAACCTAAGCATAGCATCGATTACAAGCAGGGCATTTTTTTAAGGAAATATCAGTGGGGGGGGCATTTGTTGTGCTCGCCATTATAGTTTTTCAGGGAATCAAGACCCCATTTGGGGGGTAGGGGGTGTTTATTAAACGGCACGACTACCCCTGTAGGTGGCGGAACACTTTGTAAACGAAACGTGGCTTTAGATTTAATAGGCGTGATTGGTGAAGACTTTTTGAAAATGAAAATTTTGACTTATAGGCTTTAAGTGACCTGCTTTATCGCCTAAACGCGCGGTCGACCGTTGCATTAGACCAGTGGTGACGTTAACGTCATAGGGACTATATGTAGGTCCTGGTGGTGTGGTGTGTTATTGTACTGACCACTTGCGTCCGGCAATACTTACCGTCGATTATTATGTGGTTGGTGTCCAAGGTTGGGTGGTGGTTGGGGTCATCCTCTCCGCAAAGTGGCTTGTTGTCAGTGTATTGTGATACCTGGTGACCTTAAGGTCATGACCTTGATGACCTTGACCCAAAGTTGTGAATCCTCTTACCTTTACCTTGTTTGTTATCCGCTTGAATCGATAAGTGGATATTTGACCTTTACTTTTTTGACTTGAAGATATTGACCTGTCATAATGGCCGATCCCGCCCTCACCTACGTGGTTTACCCTCTTTTTCGAGATCTTAGGGGCCTCCCCCCCTTTTTGCCCTTGTTAAACTTAGACGCCTGAGTAATACAAAATATGTTCCCAATTTTTGTTTTATTCCAAATTCAATAAACTATAGATTTTGCTCAGGGCTGCTAGGTTCTTTTCGGCGGCAAGAGGTCGAATCCGAGTTAGAAAAGCGCCAAAAAGGAGTCGAAATTTATTTTAACTGAAAGGCCATAAAAGTAAATAAAAAATGCTCACCAGAGCCAGATTTAAGGTTAAAACGACCCTTAACAGGAGTCATAAACCCACAGAAAAACGACTCCTAGCGCTGTTTAGAAATAATTCAGCATCATCAGTTATCTTGGCCTTACCACTCCCCGCTAAAATTTAATTTTCCTGCTTTTCCAATTGTAAAATTATTGCTCTTGAACATCGGGGAATCTATGATTTTGTTAAGTGGGGGGAGGGTGTAGCCTCAGAGGGCGCACTTTGTCATCAACTTTTCACCCAAAGGGTGCCTATAGTATCGCATCCTTCGCGTCCGGTTTTCGATGGCCATCACTTTTGTGGATCGTCCCTCCCACAACCATAACAGTTTTTCTGCTGCTCTGCTGCTTTTTGGTGTCAAAACATCTTACTTAAGATCTGAGAAGGCCAAAAGAAGCAATGCTTATGCAAGGATCAAACCAAAGATAGCTTGGGTCCTAGTGGGTTGCGGACCAAAGTACGTAAGGAAGAAGTTCGTATGCCTAAAGTACGTACGCAAAAGTACGTATGGCTAAAGTACGTATAGATAAAGTACGTACGTGTATAATAATCGTAATGGAAAAAGTTCGTATGGAAAAATTTCGTATGGGTTAAAGTACGTAGGGATAAAATGTTCGTAATGTAAAAGTTCGTATAGAAAAAGTTCGTACGGGTTAAAGTACGTAGGGATAAAATGTTCGTAATGTAAAAAGTTCGTTTGGAAAAAGTTCGTACGGGTTAAAGTACGTAGGGGTAAAATGTTCGTAATGGAAAAAGTTCGTATGGAAAAGTTCGTACGGGTTAAAGTACGCAGGGGTAAAATGTTCTTAATGTAAAAATTTCGTATAGAAAAAGTTCGTACGGGTTAAAGTACGTAGGGGTAACATGTTTGTAATGTAAAAAGTTCGTACGGGATGAAGTACGTAGAAGCAAAATGTTCGTAGGGATAAAATGTCTCGTAATGACACAAATTCGTAGGAGTAAACATGCTAGAGGTAAAATATTCGTCAAGAAAAAATCGTATGGAAAATTACACGGCATCAAGTATAGAGGTAATCAATCACCTGCCCGCATCTCGCCGGACTTTCAAATAGCTTGCGCGCAGTGGCGGATATCTATGACCACTGACCAGGGGCGTCGCCACCGGGGTCCTGGGGGACCGGGCCCTCCCGCTCTCGGAAAGTGGCGGGGCGGGGCCAGCCCCGCTTTTGGATGGAAATACTATTGAAAATGCCACGTTTGAGTGGACATAGGGCTTCATCACGAGCCATAGCCCCCCTCCCTAGCGCCGGCCCTCCCACCCGAAAATCTGTGGCGACGCCCCTGTCTATGAACACATTTCAGGGAGCCTGAGGGCTTGAGCCCCCATAATTACCTGCCTTGAACGTATCCCAGCTTATGCATTTATTATGTGGTCCAGGGCCTATCGGGGGGAGTTTGAGCCCTTAGCCCTTTGGATCCGCCGCTGCTTACGCACCGATTTCCGCGGAAACCAGCGCGGGCGTAATAAAAGTCCGGGCGTCGCACGGATTTGAGGGCTGGGGCTGGTGATGAAACTCCATGACGACTTAGCTTTGACATCTTTAATGACATTTCTAGACAAAGGTAGAAGGTGGGGCAGGCGTGGCCCCCTTTTGCAAGAGATTTCGGTCCGGAAGCGCTCGTGGAGACGAATCGTGGGAACTGGGAGCCAGCATGGTTAAGTAGGGGGCGGACGCAGACCCGAGTTTTGGGGGCAACCCATGTCTGCCCCTCCTCCTGGGGAAGGGGGTGGGACGTGCGATTTGGGTGATCGACAGACCTAGTAGAAGCTACCCTCCAAGTAAATGATCGCTCTCCTGGGGGGAGCGAATATTTTTGCTCGACAGACCTAGTGTAACCGCCTTTTTTCAAAGTAGATCCAGCCTTTGGGGGCCGAAATAGTTTTTCCCTCCAGCGCTTTAGGGGTCATGGCCGGAATGCCCCCTGCGTCCGCCAATGTGGTTGAGCAAAGTGGCAACTTCTTCAAAATTGAGATACGTACTTTTGAAATACAAACTTTGTACCCTACATACATACGTTTGCTTACGTACTTTTGGCATACAAGTTTTATACCCTACGTACATCTGCTTACGTATTTTTGCGTACGTAGTTTAGTTTATGTTATTTTGGCATACGAGTTTTATACCCTACGTACATTTGCTTACGTATTTTTGCATACGTATTTTTACGTACGTACTTTTGGCATACGAGTTTTATACCCTACGTAAATTTGCTTCCGAACTTTTGCGTACGTACTTTTGCGTACATACTTTTGGCATACGAGTTTTATACCCTACGTACATTCGCTTACGAACTTTTGCGTACGTATTTTTGCGTACGTACTTTGGCATACGAGTTTTATACCCTACGTACATTTGCTTACGAACTTTTGCGTACGTACTTTTGCTGCGTACTTTTGGCATACGAGTTTTATACCCTACGTACATTTGTTACGAACTTTTGCGTACGTACTTTTGTGTACGTACTTTTGTCATACGAGTTTTATACCCTACGTACATTTGCTTACGAACTTTTGCTACGAAGTTTATCTATACGTACTTTAGCCATACGAACTTTGGTCCGTAAATCGGTCCTAGTTCCCAGGAAAAAGGGTCAAAAGGCCAGATTCCAAGAAAGGGCCAACCAAAAAAAATCACGGGGCCAAACACGACAAAAAGGCTAAATTCGAGAAATCTGGCCGGAAAATGGCCAGCCTGGCAGCCCTGAAGCTGCCGCAATGTATGTCAAATGAAAAAAAAACAATTTCTTCTTATTTTTCTTTATGAGTGTGGCAAGGCAAGTAAATTCCCAAAGTATCAAACACATATGGTTTATAATTTAAATCGGGACAAGTTTATGTACATATTTACTATGGTGTGGGGCTGTTGCTGTCAAAATAATCTAGGGAATATGGTGCAAAAACCACTTAATTATTTTTGGCCTTATCGACGCACCAACTGTCAGAGTTGTGTGGCGTCTTTCCCTGTTGGAAGGGTTTCTTGGGAGCCAGCTTGATGATTCTGCCGAATATATAATCTCTCCCAATTTTCAACCTCAAGGTATCGATGTGAAAGGCCAAGTAACAACTTAGACTCGGGTCAGATGTAACACGGAGCTATTGTAACAGTGGCTATAATTCCAATAATCGACGGATCAGCCGCAGCACCGAAAATGCGCAATCAACTGATGCCTCTATTTCACAATTTTCGACTCTTTGCGGTTGGTAAGTCGGGCAAAGTTTGCAATCAAGTGACTTTTACGGTGTTTTTTATGTTTTTTTTGAAGATGTTTAGCTTATTGGCGGATGTTGTAAGTTACAGCCTAAACAGTTTGAGCGCGCTGTGAAGACTAAAATAAATTAGCTACAAAATGAGCATAGTAGCCGCCACTTGCATCAAATCGTTGAGCAGATGTTTGTTTTGAAGGTGGTGTGGTGCGAAGTGGGCAATTGTAATACTTTCCATGGGATCAAATGTAACGTGTTACAAGTTATCCCATGACCACACCTACTATTAAACTGATTCTTTACTGCACCAGTGCAGTAGTTAGGTCCATGGGTCGTTCTGGCCATCTGGATGCTGAGCAGCCCGGCCCATCGGGGACTGGTCAGGGGCCGGTCATCCCTGAGATCGTTCGGCCTTTGCCAGAGACCGGACCATGGAAGCAGACCAATGTTGGCCGGAAGACCAAAAAAACGGAAATTCTTACCGAAACACCCGAAAAGAGAGCGCTGGAGTTGGAAAACGGGCGTACAAAAACAAAAAACACAAGCACACACCGAACAATATTCCGAGAAGGCTCAGCCTACGCAAGGAAGAGGACGAAAAAGGCACAGAAAGCCAGAAACAAAAGGCTCAGAGAACACCTGCCAACAGTAGAACCAGTGATGAGAAAGAAGAGGATGTCTTCTGTATTGTATGCATGAAGAACTTCCAAACCAGCAGGGCAAAGGAAATATTGGTCCAGTGTCAGTTATATTCTTTGTGGGCCCACGAGACATGCATCGCGATCGGAAAGAACTAGATGCATGGCTTTAATTACAGTTGACCCCTGGGGTGTTACAACTGACCCAAGATGATGTCAAATGTAACATTTTAAATAAGTTTTCAAAGCCAAGTTTCGACAAATAAGGGTTTTTATTTTGGTATAGTGCTACATCTGCCAGATAGCAAAAATGTCAAGGCTGCTGAAAATATGAGGTAAAGTTGTCTAGCACAAAGCACTGCGCTTCCTGAAGCCGAAAAGTAAAAACTGTTACAGTTGACCCTGGTCTCCCCTATCAAGTTTACAGAAAAAGTGATGCAACGACCTCACTTGGGTCTCACTATAAATATCACGTATGCTACCAACATATAATAAATAAATGGTCTAAGCACTTCCCACCGGCACACCAGCAACCAGTCTGACGCGCTTGGACTACACTGCGTCCCGCCTAATCCACGAACGAGCTCTGAGCGCTGACAACCGACCACTTCTGAAATGAGAGTATCATGCAATGCCACGGTACTGGCTGGAACGGGGCCCCTGCACGGATAGAAAACGATGTTTGATTGGTTGTAGGCTATCTCCAGCGTTGTGGTTAGTTAAATTTATGCTGAGGTGACTTAGCCGGGATATTCCGTAACTACTTGCTTTGTTTCGTTTTTGCACGGTGGAGTAGACAGCTACTGATGATAGTTTTTGAACACAATTTTTGTGGATTGCTAATTTGGGACAGCAATAGAAGAAAATTATTATTATCGGGTGATGTTCTGTTTTATTTTCGTTAGGTGAGTTTGCGTTTATTTAGTTTTAAGTAATACTTGTTTATTTCACTGGGGGGCCCATTTCCCGGCACTGGGGGGTGGGCATTTCGGCCGACTGGGAGGCCAGTTGGCCACCCCAGTTAACATATTAAAAAATGGCCTGATTACAAGCTGTGTCCGCAGTAGCGCAGTCGATAGAATAATGATCTCATGACTCAAAATTATCGGGACCAGACCCCGGTTTGCGTAGTTACAATCGTCGTGATTATTCGGTTGCGCGATAACGCAGTTGGCAGCGTGCTGGTCCAGCAGTCATAGTGTCCCGGTTTCGAATCCGGAGGTCGTGTTCATTTCGTTTACAATATTATGAATGTTATGTCATTATTAAGATTTCTTTTTGGTTCATTTTCGGTTTATTTAGGTTCATTATTTAGGTTCATTTTGGACAATATAGTTTTGATCGAGCTTTTCGGTATGGGTTCAAATGCCTTTTTTGCTCCCCTTGACCATCTACTGCGCAGGAACATGATATTTTGTTTGAAAATAGCCTACAAGCATATTTTAACATTTCTTAGCTCCTTGTGACAGAGCAGGCATCCGTCACATTCAGTTTGTGGCAGCCGGCATAGTTTTTGCACCTATGGTGGCGGCGACTCGGGGGCCATCCCAGCCGAGCAGTCCGGCCGTTAGCCGCCCAGTTCAAAAATTGAGCGGGTGCCAAAAGGGCGGCCGGCCAAGCCGCGCGCGCCGCCCCTAACCGACTGCGCCGGCATCGGGCGTCGCCCGCAGTCGGGTGGAGAGAGAGAGAGAGAGAGAGAGAGAGAGAGAGAGAGAATGGCCAAGGATGTTTTATGATAAAGAAAATAAGGAATCAAACCAAGGACTTTAATGGCTCAGCGTTAAAAGACCGTTTCAACGCGAAGAAGGTCTAGTTCACATAATTCCAATGATAGTGTTTCATAGAATCAGCAAGCTAAGGCAACCTTACGAGGGCAATAAGCCTCACGTGCCAAAGTAAGCTAAACAGCTCCCGTGGTCTGATAAGAAAGAAGAAAGAGAATTGATTAAGTTTCGAAGCAGCTGCTCAAAGCCAAGAAGAGAGACTGGAGACAGGGTGTCTGGAGTGGCAGCGGTCGGCAGCGAGTGGAGGAGAGCAGCCTCCACCAGACATGCTAGCGGCCAGCCAGCCAAGGCCGTGCCAAGGTGAGATGCGGCTCCCTCCGCCGGCCTCCAGTATCGCAGCCTGTGACGCTCCCCGTGCTGAGGGGACGGGGCTATTGATCGCGGCAAGAGGTGGCCCGCTGCCGTTAGGGACGCCTCGCAGCCACGGCGGCGGTGAGTGATGCCGCTGGAGAGCGGAGGCTGGGCCGGCGGCACAGCACAGAGTCGATGCTCCTCTTTCTAATGACTTTGCCCAGCTTGGGATCTTGGGCGGTAAGCGTGCTGAGTGTGGCGGTGCAGGGGGCGTGCCCGGGCGGTGGTCCGGAGGCGGTGTGGCGTGCCACCGCTCCGTTCTAGTGCCGCCAGACAGACAGAGCCGCGGCCGCTCACGGTCTGCTGAGAGCGCCGCCGCGCCGACCGGCACGGCACTGCATGGCAACAGGCGCCCAGCCTGCGGTGCCCTACACCAAACCACCGCCGCCGGCCGCAGCTCAGCACTCTAACGGCGTATGCGGCCATCTCACTGTTTCCTGTTGGCGGTTTTACCCGGGGTTCTTTGTTGCGCCGAGCCACCGCGCCGGCCAGTCGGCCCGGCGGCTTACCAGCCGCCCGCCAGCGGTCGAGTCCAGGCGTTTTTGTTGGCTGAGCTGTTTCAGGCGCTGCAGCCATTTCGAACTGGTTCGGCGCTATCGCACGCCGCCAGCGCGCGTCCGCAAGAACCCGCCATAAAAACGCGCGACAAAAACGCGCCGCAAAAACTGGTGGGCGCGCCGCGGCCGGTACAGAGCGGGGGCCCTTCTGTTACCAACTGTACCGCCGCCGCCTCTGCCTCCAGTCCAGGAAGTGGCAAAGCTGCAAGGTGTAACCCATCCGCTCCCCATCCAAGGTCACCCCTTGCCACGGCTGTGGTGGCGGGTGGCGGCGTCGTTTCGTGATCGTGACTGACTGAGTTCCAACTGAGACGGGAGGCCCGCAGAGCAGACCGCAACGGCCAGAGTCGACGTCGGCGGTCGTCGCACGGATGCTGAATGCTGCTGTGGGTACGAGTCTTCATAATGGGAGTTATTTGCTTTGGGATATTTTGATTATGTAATATGGCGCTGTTATGTTGCCTACTTCCACTCAATTCTGGTTTATGGTGAGCCAAAATTCACATTGGAGAAGAGGTTACCGTCGTAGCGGTTGTACGGACAAGTTTTGTGTGAATGGCCCTTGTTTTATTTCCATAGGATGTCGGACACTTAATCTTGGAGAACAAGGCGAACTGGCATAGAAAAAACAGCGCCAATCATAAAGCAGGCTTTACCAACCCCTGGATAGGTAATGAACCCAGCAGTGGATGATGTGGAGGGCCCACCCGCCCCCCGGCCGCCCTGACCTTCTGAAGGTCACCAGTCACTAGTCAGCACACAACTGGACTCCTGACTGACGCAAAACATGACCACTAACCAGCCAACCTTGTTTGCAAATTGAAGCACGAAAAAGCGTCCGACGCCGAGTGCGCCCGTTTCAGTCCAGTATGGTGGAGCCCATCAGCAGTGTCCGCCGCTGTCTGGTAACCTGCAGCAGTGTCCTGCCGCTGTCTGGTAACCTGCAGCAGTGTCCGCCGCTGTCTGGTAACCTGCAGCAGTGTCCGCCGCTGTCTGGTAACCTGCAGCAGTGTCCGCCACTGTCTGGTAACCTGCAGCAGTGTCCGCCACTGTCTGGTAACCTGCAGCAGTGTCCGCCGCTGTCTCATAACCTGCAGCACTGTCCGCCGCTGTCTGGTAACCCGCAGCAGTGTCCGCCGCTGTCTCATAACCTGCAGCAGTGCCCGCCGCTGTCTGGTAACCTGCGGCAGTGTCCACCGCTGTCTGGTAACCTGCGGCAGTGTCCGCCGCTGTCTGGTAACCTGCGGCAGTGTCCGCCGCTGTCCGGTAACCTGCAGCAGTGTCCGCCGCTGTCTGGTAACCTGCAGCAGTGTCAGCCGCTGTCTGGTAACCTGCAGCAGTGTCCGCCGCTGTCTGGTAACCTGCAGCAGTGTCCGCCGCTGTCTGGTAACCTGCAGCAGTGTCCGCCACTGTCTGGTAACCTGCGGCAGTGTCCGCCACTGTCTGGTAATGCAGACACGCTAACCTACACTGGCGCCACAGCAAACCACAGCTCAACGTGGACAGGTTGAGCTCTTCAGCTCTTCCTGGTAAAAATCAGTGTTTCTTTTGAAGTGGAATGTTTGTGGGCGTGTGATGTCGAGTGTTGGTCAGTGGTTGGATCCAGTACAGCCATCATTTCGCCAAAGTTAATGGAATGCTGTTGCTTTCTGGCAGTGCTAGAGTTCAGGACACAAATAACCAGCCCTTTTGGCACAGTGTTAGGGTTCAGGACACAAATAACCAGCCCTTTCTCATAGTGTTAGGGTTCAGGACACAAATAACCAGCCCTTTCTCACAGTGTTAGGGTTCAGGACACAAATAACCAGCCCTTTCTCACAGTGTTAGGGTTCAGGACACAAATAACCAGCCCTTCTGGCACAGTGTTAGGGTTCAGGACACAAATAACCAGCCCTTCTGGCACAGTGTTAGGCAGGGGCATAGCCAAGGGGGGCGGCAGGGACAGCTGCCCCCACCCTGAGGGCCCGAAGATCCCCCTGAGGACACGGGCCACGCGAAGCGCGGCTCACCTGCACTATGCCCTGCGGCCAAATTTTAAATTTCATACCACACAGGGCCCTCTTAAGCCCTTTTCAGCACTCTATTCTGTAACAAGCAGGGCCCTTTTTACCCATCAGGGCCTTTTGGCGTTGTCGCAGGGGCTCTTTTCGGAGCGCCCCCCATCTCTGAGCGAAATCCTGGCTACGCCCCTGGTGTTAGGGTTCAGGACACAAATAACCAGCCCTTCTGGCCAGAGTTGTGCGTTTCAGAATTTTCTTGAGTTGACTCAACTCAACTCATGTGCTGAGAGTGGCTGACTCAACTCTGACTCAACTCTGATTCAACTGACAACTCAACTCAACTCAAACTTTCACTCAGTTTCAAAATATATAAATAAATGATAAATGATATAATTAAATGATAATAGCAAATGAATAAACCACTAAAAAAACAAGCTGTACAGAGTCATACAAGAAACTGAAGATTTATAGATGGAAAATTAATTAATTGAAAAATTAGAAATTAATTCATTATAGCCAGGAGTCATGGGTATTTTTTCATTTTTCCAGACAGTCACTGCCAGATAAAGCTGCCACACCATGTTGGCAATGATTTCTAAAAGAAGCCTTGCATGTTTAAACAGGTTGGTAGGTGGAATGGAAAGGAACTTAAATGGGTTAAGTTACAACAATAGGGAAATAATTGCACCTCCATACTATCAGGAAAGGTCCAAGCTAAAACATGACCTAAACTGTATTTTCAGGAATGACAAGGGTACTGCTTTTTGTTTCTGTTAAAAAACGATGCTAGATAATTTTTTTAAATCAAACATTCCTATGCCATGAGCTGAACCAAAATCTAGACTATAATTTCTGGAGTACCTAGTTGCAATTCCGAATTCTAAGAACTATAGTAAAACCTAGCAAATAGTATACTATAGCAATATATGACATAGGACAATACAAATGGATATTTTATGATCATGTTGCATTTAATACATTCATGTTTTTAAACCCAATACAATTTTCAGCTTGAAAACCTCCATCACAGCATGTACCTGTCACACTTCAAAATGGGAGCACAGTTTGATAGAAAATTGCTAAGTTGATAAGGTGATGATAAGTTGGTAAGGTGGTCTGTCCCCTCGAATCCCGAAATGTAAAAAACACTGCAGATTATATATTTGGGCACAGCCCTTCATCAGAATCGTGTAGAAAATATAAAAAATTATCGGTCATAGTGTAGCCAGACCTCGAATTAAGCTTGACACGACATCCAATTTTTTCATTCTAAAAAGGCCGGTGACAAACGAAGTGAGAAACGGCTTCTATACTGACAGTTTTTCATTCTCTGTTGTCTGTCAGACCCGGTGACGAACAAAGTAAGAAACGGCTTCTATTCTGACAGTTTTTCCGGTCTCGTCGTTGACTGTTGTTGTCAGAAGCCGGTGACGTTGTTGTTGTTGTTGTGGTCTGTTCTGAGCGCTGGTATCAGAGGCCTAAAACTTTTGTGGATAGAAGGCACTTCCAAATGAATAAGCACCACGGTTGTCAATTTGCAAAATTTCCAAAATTTTGCCCAGAATTTTGCATTATGTGATTTTTAACTTTTATTTTTCTAACTTCTGCTAATTCCTCTAGACTCTTGAAACTTGTACCCTTTTACACTAGGGAAATTTGTAGTTCACACAAAAAGTTGGAAAGAAAAAGTTTTAAATTTAGGTCTCTAAATTAGCCTTTAAACTTTGCACCCTAAATTTGGCATAAAACTCATGGTCTAAACTATAGGCTCGAAATATCTGAACCTACGGCAGTTCAGGTTCTAAGTAAAAATCCAATTATAGGCCTCTTTGTGCAGTTCTGCACAAACAAAAAACAAAATGAAAACGGAAATTTGAGGGTCATTTTTGGCCCATTCCGTGAAGGTCTCCATTTCCCAAAATATCATTCAAACACTTATATCTTCCGATCTAATTAAACAAAATTTAGTTTGCATTCTAGATAATAAAATAGAATAGCCTCCTTTATTATATATTTAGAGAAAACAACTTTCAGACTGAAGCTTTTTATTTTATAGGAAAAAATAAAATATAAGTTTTTAAAATTTATATTCTCAGCCCCCTGGTTTCCAGACCATGATAGCTACGGTATTTAACTTAACACGGCTGGATAGAAAACTTCGTTGCCGTCATTTTTCTCACTCATAACCCCCCCCACTTATCTCTTACGGCTTCAACGCTATAAGCCGTAAAATACATTTCAAAGTGGTAATTTTATCGGTTCATTTTTGCTTCACACCGGGGTTTAGGCAGGTTAGAGTCATTGGAGGGAAATGAAATTTTGCATGCAGCTAGGTAAGAGACATATGTCGACATTCCATCTGGTTAGATATCAATAAGACACCAAGCTACCTTTACTAACATGCCGTTTCTCGACGCATCGTTGTAGCACATTGCCAGGCGTCACCCCCGCGACCACGCCGCGACAACTGCCGGCGATTGGAGCGGCCGGCTCTGTTTATGTGGTCTGGTAAAAACGTACCAAATACTACCCATAATGCATCACAAGTAATTAGATTACCGTAAAAATCAGTCACCATAAGAGTATTATGTTTCGGTTTTTGGACCATGGTTGGATCCAGGGAATAAGTAGGCTAGGTGCCCCCCACCCTTCTCCCCCATCCCCCTCCCCAAACCCCCAATCGACCATCGGCCCCCTCTGAAATTGTAAAGACACCCCTCTCAAGGTCGATGACGCTCCCTGAAATGTCGCTTCCCATACGCGGATCCAGGATAGCCTATCGGGGGCGAGGTGGAAGGGGAAACTTCCTGGTGGGCGCTATCTACACCAGGGACGCCACTTTTGGACGGAAAAACCTATCAAATAGGCCCTAAATCCCATCAGTGGGCCCCGATACCTGCAACTCGGGGAAAACGACATTTCAGGGGGTGCCAACGAACTTTCCAGGGGTTTCCGGGACAATTTCAGGGGGCGCTAAGATTCTATGGGGGGCACCTGTCCCCTTTCCCCCTTGGATCCGCCTATGTCGTTTCGGGGGGGCACGGAGGTTGGGTCGTTACGGGTGTGGGGGTAAGGAGCTCGAGCATAAGCGGATCCAGAACATCAGCACGGGGGTAGGGGCTAAAGAGTTCGAGCATAGGCGGATCCAGGACATATCTACGAGGGTGGGGCTAGGGAGTTAGAGCATAGGCGGATCCAAGACTTCAGTACGAGGGTGGGGCTAGGGAGTTAGAGCATAGGTGGATCCAGGACATTAGTACGGGGATGGGGCTAAGAAGCTCGAGCATTAGCGGATTCAGGACATCAGTACGGGGGTGGGACTCGGGAGTTCCAGCATAGGCGGATCCAGGACATCAGTAGGGGGTAGGGGCTAAGGAGTTCGAGCATAGGCGGATCCAGGGCAGTACGGAGGTGGGGCTACGGAGTTCGAGCATAGGCGGATCCAGGATATTAGTACGGGGATGGGGCTAATGAGCTCGAGCATAAGTGGATCCAGGACATCGGTGCGGGGGTTGGGCTCCGGAGCTCGAGTAAAGGCGGATCCAGGACATAAGTACAGGGTGGGGCTAAAGAGATGGACTATAAGCGGATCCAGGACATCAGAACGGGGGTAGAGGCTAAGGAGCTCGAGCATAGGCGGATCCAGGACATCTGTACGGGGGTGGGGCTAAGGAGCTGGAGCATAGGCGGATCCAGGACATAAATATGGGTGTGGGGCTAAGGAGCTCGAGCAGAGGCGGATCCAGGACATCAGTACGGGGGTGGGGCTAAGGGACTCGAGTAAACGCGGATCAAGGACATCAGTACGGGGGAGGGGCTAAGGAGCTCGAGCATAAGCGGATCCAGGACATCAGTAGGGGGTGGGGCTGAGCATAGACGGATCCAGGGCAATACAGAGGTGGGGGTACGGAGTTCGAGAATAGGCGGATCCAGGACATCAGTAAGGGGGTGGGGTAAGGAGCTCAAGCATAAGCGGATCCAGGACATCAGTACGTTTGTAGGGCTGAGGTCTCGAGCTGGGGCATAACTCGGTAACAATTAGGCTGAATTGGGTGAAAATCTGCAGGTATAGGTGAAATACCGTCGGAAAACCCATCATATTTTATATTGTATCTCCTTTCGTCATGTCATGCCCAGTCTTTACTTAACAAAACAAACATTAAACGTGTGTTTATTTATGTGAAGACATGAACAGAGGGCAAGCGTGGTGCAGTATGCAGAGACATGCTAATTTAGGAAAACATAGGCCTAGGCAGGGGATTGAATGGAGCCATAATGAGAACACAAAACCTAAAACTCCAACATTGCGTTGTTATAAGTTTCAAACTGCTGAAAACACTCACCTGTCAATCGAACTGTTTGGCTAACGTACATTGTCACCGGCTTCTCCTGTGCCGGAGTGGCACCTGCCGAGGCCGCAGGCCGAGGTAGTAGTCAGAAGCCGGTGACGAACGAAGTAAGAAACGGCTTCTATTTATAGTAGTAGTTGTTGTCTGTTCTGAGGACTGGTATCAGATACTTGAAACTTGTAGGGATGAAAGGCAGGAACCCATAAAAAATCCCGACTGAGGTTCCTGAGATTTTCCAATTTTGCAAAAATTTTCCAAAATTTTAGATAATATTTTTCTAAATATTTCTTTTTCTATTTTTCTATTTTTAGTGTACAGCTCTCAAACTTACACTCTTTTACACACAATCAATTACCAGTTGTTGCTCAAAGTTTGAAGGAAAAAATCCAAATTTGTACTTTCAAAATGATTTTTTGAAACTTTTACCTCCAACCTGTAGTGAATTGCATTACCAAAGTTATAAGTTTGAAATATCTGAAGATATGATGGTAGGTGTTCCAAACTGGATTTTTACAGACAGAATGGACTGTGCATTACTGCATAGACAATAACCTGAACCAAAAGCATAATTTTGAAGGTCAGTTTTGGCGCTTT
Source organism: Lepas anatifera (assembly GCA_034440635.1). Lineage (NCBI taxonomy): Eukaryota > Metazoa > Arthropoda > Thecostraca > Lepadidae > Lepas > Lepas anatifera. The sequence goes on from JAOTON010000144.1 coordinate 246,868, forward strand.
TTCCAAAACATTGCAATTATTGCCTAAAACTTTAAAACCATATAACTTTCAAAATTCTGGATGTTTTTTAACGCAGTTTTCTTTGTTGAGATGGTTATTGTCATTACAACAACATTTTATAAACTCAAATTTCTGAATTAATGGGAAATATTTTTCTTCAAAAATATAATATTTTTTGTTTTTTGGAATTTATGACTATATATTTCCAAATTTTCTTTTCGAAATTGGTACCAAAAAGAGCCCCGGCTCAAGTTCTACAACCGTCTGCCTGACCATACCCGTGCGTCTCCCATCAATTTTGAGCTATATGATGATAAAGACTGAATTTGATGCGGTTTTCATAGGTTGTAATAGATTCATCACGTAAAAAAGTGCCTTTATACTCAACTGAGATATATGGGTCTCTCTATACTTGTAGTATGGGAAATTATGAGCTCTGCCGTTTTTGTTTCATGACGCTCCGACGACTAGTTCGCCACTGAGGGGCAAAATACTTCGGTCCAGTTTTTCCCGCAGCAGTAGTGACGTCATTCTGCCCGTCTTGCATGGACCTTCTGTGCTGCGGCAGTAGGCTGCAGCCGGTAAATGCGTGCAAGAAAGGCATAACATTTCTATCCGAGTGCAAACAGCGGGTGGCTAGCCGGTCGGGGCGGACGGTACCTGACTAAAGGGCAGAGGGTGCCGGGGCAGGTTTAGAGATCCGAGGAAGTGAGCAGTGATGCCCTCAGGCATCTAGGGAATGGTAGCAGGGTCCAGAGGCGTGCTGAGATAGCTCATGGGAGACATTTCGGACGGGGGAGCAGTGAGGATGGGGGCTGGTACGGGACTGGAGCCTTCCCCGCCATTGCCTCGGAACAGCTTCTGTGTTTGTATTAACCATAGATATTCTGACATTGGGGGGGGAGTTCAGCCCCTAGCTCCGCCCATTGTATCTACCACCATTTGAATAGCCACCATGTATGTATATAACCATATGAAAGATTTAAGATTTCGTTGCATTCCGTACCAAACTACCAAACAACATCAATGAGAGGCAATCGACCATGCAGATTTCGAATGTGGTATTCAGGTCAACAAAAGGTCACTGCGCATGCGCACTGGAACTAATGGTAACAGAGGCTATCTCGGCAACCTACGGGTCGATTTTCTGGAAATTTTGTGAACAAAAGAATAGCACGAAATGTAAGTCAAAAATGTAATTGAAGCTGCACTGCTCTGCGCATGCGCAGAAGAAATTATAAAAATAAGTCTGAAAGGCGAGGATATTTCAGAGGAGGACCTGAACAGAGGTAAAGCCAACGTGCTTAAAGTAAGCACGAATGTTTTGTCACCCTTATTAACAACAAAGGTCAGTGCGCATGCACATTAGAACTTATGGTCATGGAGGCTATCTCGGGAGCCAATAGACCGATTTCGCTCAAACTTTTGCGAGTAAAAGCAGAATATCATCCGCTAACCCTAATTGATGGCATTATGACGCTGGACTATTTGCGCATGTGCAGTAGGAATTCTAAGGAATAATAGGCTATAAGGGATCATTTAGACCAAGAGACAACCAAACGGCATATTAACATGCTTCAGTCAACTATAACGGTATCTTTGCTCTCATTCACTGCAGACGTTACTGTGCATGCAGACTGGGACTTAGGGTAACCGAAGCTAACTCGTTAACAAATTGGCTGAATTGGCTGAAAATCTGCAGGTTTAGGTGAAATACGGTTGGCAAACCCATCATATTTTATATTGTATCTCCTTTCTTCTGGTCATGCCCAGTCTTTACTTAACAAAACAACCATTATACGTGTGTTTATTTATTTGATGACATGAACAGAGGGCAAACGTGGCGCAGTGTGCAGAGACATGCTAATTTAGGAAAACATGGGCTTACAAAGGGGATTGAATGGAGTCATAATGAGAACACAAGACCTAAAGTCCGAAAATTGAGTTAGTATAAGTATCATACTGCTGAAAACACTCGCCTGTCAACCGAACTGTTTGCCTATCGTACATTGTCACCGGCTTCTCTTGCGCCGGAGCGGCACCTGCCGAGTCCACAGGCCGAGGTCAGAAGCCGGTGACGAACGAAGTAAGAAACGGCTTCTATTCTGACAGTTTTTCCGGTCTCGTCGTCTGTTGTTGTTGTCTGTTCTGAGCGCTGGTATCAGAGACTTAAAACTTTTGTGGATAGAAGGCACTTCCAAATGAATAAGCACCACGGTTGTCAATTTTCGAAATTTTAACAATTTTGCCCAGAATTTTGGCTTATGTGATTTTTAACTTTTATTTTTCTATTTTTTGCTAATTCATCTACAGTCTTCAAACTTGCACCCTTTTACATCAGGGAAATTTGTAGTTCACACAAAAAGTTGGAAAGAAAAAGTTTTAAATTTAAGGCTCTAAATTAGCTTTTAAACTTTGCACCCTAAATTTGGCATAAAACTCATGGTCTAAACTACAGGCTCGAAATATCTGAAGCTACAGCAGTTCAGGTTCTGAGTCAATTACCAACTTAAAGGCCGTGTTTGGTTGTGTTTGTGCAGTACTGCACAAACACAGAAACAAAACAAAAACGGAAATTTAAGGGTCCTTTTTGGCCCATTCCGTGAAGGTCTGCATTTCCCAAAATAACATTCAAACCCTTATATCTTCCGATCTAATGAATAAAAATTAGTTCGCATTTCAGATAATAAAAGAGAATGGCCTCCTTTATGATATATTTAGAGATAAAAACTTTGAGACTGAAACTTTTTATTTTAGAGGCAAAAATAAAATATAAGTTTTTAAAATTTTTATTCTCAGCCCCCTGGTTTCCAGACCATGATAGCTACGGTATTGAACTTAACACGGCTGGATAGAAAATTTTGTTGCCGTCATTTTTCTCACTCATACCCCCCCCACTTATCTCTTACGGCTTCCGCGCTAACAGCCGTAAAATACATTTCAAAGTGGTAATTTTATCGGTTCATTTTTGCTTCACACCGGGGTTTAGGGTGGTTAGAGTCATTGGAGGGAAATGAAATTTTGCATGCAGCTAGGTAAGAGACATATGTCGACATTCCACCTGCATAGATATCAATGAAACACCAAGTTACCTTTACTAACATGCCGTTTCTCCACGCATCGTTGTAGCACATCACCACGCGTCACCTCTGCGTCCACGCCGCGGCAACGCCGGCGATCGGGATGATCGGAGCGGCCGTTTCTGTTTATATTTATGTGGTTATGGTCTGGTAAAAAAGTACCCAATACTACCCATAATGCATCACAAGTAATTAGAGTACCGTAAAAGTCCGAGTTTACAATAAGAGTATTATGTTTCTGTTTTTGGACCATGGGTGGATCCAGGGAATAAGTAGGCTAGGTGCCCCCCTGCCCACCCTTCTCCCCCCATCCCCCTCCCCAACCCCCAATCGACCATCGGCGCCCTCTGAAATTGTAAAGACACGCCTCTCAAGGTCGATGACGCTCCCTGAAATGTCGCTTCCCATACGCGGATCCAGGATTGCCTATCGGGGGCGAGGTGGAAGGGGAAACTTCCTGGTGGGCGCTATCTACACCAGGGACGCCACTTTTGGCCGGAAAAACCTATCAAGTAGGCGCTAAATCCTATCAGTGGGCCCCGATACCTGCATCTCGGGAAAACGACATTTCAGGGGGTGCCAACGAACTTTCCAGGGGTTTCCGGGACAATTTCAGGAGGCGCTAAGATTCTATGGGGGCACCTGTCCCCTTTCCCCCTTGGATCCGCCTATGTCGTTTCGGGAGGGGGGGCACGGAGGTGGGGTCGTTACGGGTGTGGGGGCAAGGAGCTCGAGCATAAGCGGATCCAGAACATCAGCACGGGGGTAGGGGCTAAAGAGTTCGAGCATAGGCGGATCCAGGACATCAGTACGAGGGTGGGGCTAGGGAGTTAGAGCATAGGCGGATCCAGGACATCAGTACGAGGGTGGGGCTAGGGAGTTAGAGCATAGGCGGATCCAGGACATTAGTAAAGGGATGGGGCTAAGAAGCTCGAGCATTAGCGGATTCAGGACATCAGTACGGGGGTGGGACTCGGGAGTTCCAGCATAGGCGGATCCAGGACATCAGTAGGGGGTAGGGGCTAAGGAGTTCGAGCATAGGCGGATCCAGGGCAGTACGGAGGTGGGGCTACGGAGTTCGAGCATAGGCGGATCCAGGATATTAGTACGGGGATGGGGCTAAAGAGCTCGAGCATAGGTGGATCCAGGACATCGGTGCGGGGGTTGGGCTCCTGAGCTCGAGTAAAGGTTGCATTAGTCTGCCATCTTTTAAGAAGACTGTTCGTGATTTTATTACGCGTACTTGATTTTGTATTGTTGACTGTGATCTTTGTACGGCTTGTATGACGATGGTTCCTGAAAAGCCCTATTTAGAGAGGAGGAACCAGATAACGTGTAATAAATAAAATGAAATAAATAAATAAATAAAGGCGGATCCAGGACATCACTACGGGGTGGGGCTAAAGAGATGGAGCATAAGCGGATCCAGGACATCAGTACGGGGGGTAGAGGCTAAGGAGTTCGAGCATAGGCGGATCCAGGATATTAGTACGGGGATGGGGCTAAAGAGCTCCAGCATAGGTGGATATAGGACATCAGTTCGGGGGTGGGGCTAAGGAGCTCGAGCATAGGCGGATCCAGGACATCAGTACGGGGGTGGGGCTAAGGAGATCGAGCATAGGCGGATCCAGGACATCTGTACGGGGGTGGGGCTAAGGAGCTCGAGCATAGGCGGATCCAGGACATCAGTATGTGTGTGGGGCTAAAGAGCTCGAGCAGAGGCGGATCCAAGACATCAGTACGGGGGTGGGGCTAAGGGGCTCGAGTATAGGTGGATCAAGGACATCAGTACGGGGGTGGGGCTAAGGAGCTCGAGCATAAGCGGATCCGGGACAGCAGCACCTCTGGGGGTAGGGGCTAAAGAGTTCGAGCATAGGCGGATCCTAGGACATCAGTACGGGGGTGGGGTTAAGGATCTCGAGCATAAACGGATTCAGCTCATCAGTACGGGGGTGGGCTCGGGAGCTCGAGCATAGGCGGATCTAGGACATCAGTAGGGAGTGGGGGCTAAGGAGTTCGAGCATAGGCGGATCCAGGGCAGTGCAGAGGTGGGGCTACGGAGTTCGAGCATAGGCGGATCCAGGACATTAGTAAGGGGGTGGGGTAAGGAGCTCGACCATAGGCGGATCCAGGACATCAGTAGGGGGTAGGGCTAAGGAGTTCGGGCATAGGCGGATCCAGGACATCAGTACGGAGGTGGGGCTAAGCATTTCGAGCATAGGCGGATCCAGGACATCAGTACGGGGGTGGGGCTAAGGAGCTCGAGCAAAGGCGGATCCAGGACATCAGTGCGGGGGTGGGGCTCCGGAGCTCGAGTAAAGGCGGATCCAGAACATCAGTACGGGGGTGGGGCTAAGGAGATCGAGCATAGGCGGATCCAGGACATCTGTACGGGGGTGGGGCCAAGGAGCTGGAGCATAGGCGGATCCAGGGCATAAGTATGGGTGTGGGGCTAAGGAGCTCGAGCAGAGGCGGATCCAGGACATCAGTACGGGGGTGGGTCTAAGGGGCTCGAGTATAGGCGGATCAAGGACATCAGTACGGGGGTGGGGCTAAGGAGTTTGAGCATAGCCGGATCCAGGACATCATTACGGGGATGGACCTAAGGAGCTCGAGCATAGGCAGATCCAGGACATCAGTACGGGGGTGGCGCTAAGGAGCTCGAGCATAGGCGGACCCAGGACATCAGTACGGGGCTGGGGCTCGGGAGCTCGAGCATAGGCGAATCCAGGACATCAGTAGAGGGTGGGGGGCTGAGCATAGGCGGTTCCAGGGCAATACAGAGGTGGGGCTACGGAGTTCGAGCATAGGCGGATCCAGGACATCAGTAAGGGGGTGGGGTAAGGAGCTCGAGCATAGGCGGATCCAGGACATCAGTACGGCTGTGGAGCTGAGGTCTCGAGCTGGGTCATAATTCGGTAACAATTAGGCTGAATTGGGTGAAAATCTGCAGGTATAGGTGAAATACCGTCGGAAAACCCATCATATTTTATATTTTATCTCTTTTCTTCTGGTCATGCCCAGTCTTTGCTTAACCAAACAAACATTAAACGTGTGTTTATTTATGTGAAGACATGAACAGAGGGCAAGCGTGGTGCAGTATGCAGAGACATGCTAATTTAGGAAAACATGGGCCTAGACAGGGGATTGAATGGAGCCATAATGAGAACACAAAACCTAAAACTCCAACATTGCGTTGTTATGAGTTTCAAACTGCTGAAAACACTCGCCTGTCAATCGAACTGTTTGGCTAACGTACATTGTCACCGGCTTCTCCTGCGCCGGAGCGGCACCTGCCGAGGCCGCAGGCCGAGGCCGCAGGCCGAGGTCTGTCTGTTGTTGTCTGTCCCTCCTGAGAATTGATGCCAGATCTCTGCAATTTTGTAGGGTGATAGCCTTCCTACGCCACACTCCCAAACTAACGCCCCGAGTCGAAATCTGAAATAGTTTTTGAAAAATTTTGGCTCAAACTTTTTCTGTTTTATATTTTTCTAATTTTTACTCCTTAAACTACGAACTTGAAATTTATGTTCTTTTCAATAGGTAACAGGGGCCAGCTAAGGAATAAAAATTGAGCTGGTCTGACAATATTTATCGCGCGAAAACGTGATATTTCTCATGCGAGCAAAAAAACCTACTTAAAGTTGATGGCCGACTTGGACGCTCAAAATATCAGAAGGCATGCTTCAGTTAGCTAAAAGACAGTTACCTAGGGGTAGCTAGGTCCATTTTCTTGTGCTTAGACATAGTTTTGGTGCAAAAACAAAAATTTTGACCTAGTTTTTTCCGTTTTCCTGGCTGCATTTTTGCTCATATCATTCCAACGTTAATACTTCGCAATCTAATTGATGGATTTGAGTTCCCATTTCAGGTAACGAAAGAACATTGCTTCCGCCTGATAATATTTGGAGATGAAAATTGCGATATTGAAATTCTTTGTTTTATAGGCAGAACTAAAATTTGAGTAAACAAACTTTTTATTTGCAACTTCCTGGTTCCGAGCTCATGTCACTCACAAACTCAGAAATGACATAGCTGGATAGGAAAGTTCCTTACATTCGTTTCACTCACTTATACTACCCACCTATCTCTAACGACTTTCGAGTAATTAATCGGAGAATGTTTTACAATGTGCTAATTTTCTCGAACCACCTTTGCTTCTTACCATGGATTCAAGTCCTTAAAATAAATGGAAGTGGATGAAATTTAGCATGAAGCTAGCTTAGGATCCTACCTCGAAGATACAAGTAATTTCAGACTAAAATAATGTTTGGTTTGTCTTCTAAAAGCACTTTCATATCGCACCTATTCGGGACAAACACAGCACCCGGCGCCAGCGTTCCGCCATATTCGGCTGAGTTGTTCCCGCCAGTGACCTGCTGACGGGTCACAAGTGTTCGGCTAGTGGGAGGGTGCAAAGTATGGCACGGTGGTCTAGTGGTTAGAGGCACTGTCTATTGATCAGGGGTGACCGGTTCGAATCCGGGGTTTAACGGTGTGCTCTTTATTAGTTATTTCAAAGAAAATAATGATAAAACTGACTTACATGCTTATGAACATACATTGAGAGCGAAATATGGTTTGATTTCAGCACATTGTCATGTGGTTCTCCTGCGCCAAAACGGCGTTAGCGGAGGCCGCAGGCCGAGGTTTCACATATACCTGCAGATTTTCACCCAATTCAGCCTATTTGCTACCGAGTTAGCTTCGGTTACCCTGAGTCCCAGTCCGCATGCGCAGTAACGTCTGCAGTGAAGAGAGCAAAGATACCGTTATAATTGACTGAAGCATGTTGGTATGCCGTGTGTTTGTCTCCTGGTCTAAATTATCCCCTATAGCCTATTATTCCTTATAATTCCTATTGCGCATGCGCAGCACAGTGCAGCGTCATAATGCCATAATTTAGGATAAGCAGATAGTATTCTGCTCTTTCTCGCAAAATTTAAGCCAAATTGGTATGTTGGCTCCCGAGATAGCCTCCATGACCATAAGTTCTAATGCGCATGCGCACTGATCTTTGTAATTACCAAGGGTGACAAAAAATTAATGTTAAATTTAAGCACGTTGACTTTCCTTTGTTGATGTCATCCTCTGAAATATCCTCACCTTTAAGGCTTATTTTCACAATTTTTACTGCGCGTGCGCAGAGCAGTTCAGCTTCAATATGACATTTTTGGTTTACATTCCGTGCTATTCTTTTGTTCACAAAATTTCGAGAATATCGACCGGTAGGTTGCCGAGATAGCCTCTGCTACCACTAGTTCCACTGCGCATGTGCAGTGACCTTTCATTGACTTGAACACCAGATTCGAAATCTGCATGACCAATTGTCACTCATTGTTATTGTTCGGTAATATGGAATATAGTGCAACGAGATTTATATATCATTTATATGTCTAAACACGGTGGCGGATGCAAGGGGCGAGGCTAGGGGGCTTAATCCCCCCATGTCAAAATGCCTGCAGCTATGGCATAGGCGGAGGTTGTTTCGAGGCATTGGTGGGGAGGCTCGAGCTAATAGGTGACTTCAGGGTGGTGGGGGGCATAGGGGTCACGTGCCCCCTTGATTGACCCTCGGCGCCGCCTGAAATGGCCACGGCGCCCCCTTAAACATTCGATGGCGCTGCCTGAAATGTCAATTCCTACCCCCCCCCTAAGATGCGAAAATCTGCGCCCATCGGAAGGATTTTGCGTCCACCTGATAGGTTTTGCCGGTCAAAAATGAGGCCACCTGTTCCGGATTACACCCCTTCCCCTGGGAAGGTTTCTCCCCTATCGGAAATCCTTAATCCGCCTATACTCTAGCCCCTTAGCCCCACCCCCGTACTGATGTCCTGGATCCGCCTATGCTCGAGTTCCTTAGCCCCACCCGTATACTGATGTCCTGGATCCGCCTATGCTCGAGCTCCTTAGCCCCACTCCGTACTGATGTCCTGGATCCGCCTATGCTCGAGCTCCCTAGCCCCACCTCGGTACTGATGTCCTGGATCCGCCTATGCTCGAGTTCCTTAGCCCCACCATCATACTGATGGCCTGGATCCGCCACTGCTTACACAGTTGATTTAAGCAGGCAGTTCAAGGAGTCACGTGTCATGGTATCACCACAAAGGATCTATTTGGCTGGGAAGTAAATGGTGTGCAACGGTTGATCCTTTGACCAGTGTTACCTATGGTCAGAGGATGCGTTAACTAGTGCGTAGATAGATAGATGATAAACTTTTATTGGACGGAAACATTGTGACAGGTATAACAAAGAGATTGACGCAAAAGCCCCAAGGCTGAAGTGGTGGGGCCTCTCTTATCTCTCTAATAAAACACATCACTTTTACCGGACGTATCACACACATATACAGTAAGATTTGGACACACATAAAGAAACAAAACACAACAAACCAAACAAGCAAACCAGTTCCTGACCACAATTTTGTTTTTTATTCGTCGCAAGTCACGACCGCGGGCGGGACCCCACCGAACGGCCGCCACCCGGCCGTCCGACTGATATGAAAATCTAACAGACAACGCGACCTCTGCACGAGTAGAGGAGCCAAAACGAGACAGACTACCCTGCCACCACCGAGCATTCGCGCTGATCTATAGCATGCGTAGATAGCTGTGGCGTCTGTTTCGGATAGCAGCTCCCAGTGCGCCGCCAGCACCGAGGCCACGGCCGAACGGCGCACATAGGCCCTAAATGCCTCCGTCCGTGGCCAATATTACGAAAATGCAGCTTTTTCTAAATCATTTCCTGAGCACATATACTGATAGAGAATTCTTCGCTGCACTTGAAACAGGCATGGAAAACACAAACCGTGCTCTGGAAGTCTTTGTAGAGTTGCTTGAAGTAAGCACTCGGGTGCGCCACCCGCGGACCAGAGATCTGCAGCGAAAACTACGTACATTTCATTATGCTTAAAATCGACCATGAAAGCAAGAACAGGTCAAATTATGGCAATACCACTGTTGTGTGAGCCCTTTGCAATGGGTTTTGGTATAAAATAATGCAAAAATAGTTTTGACAACTATTTTATAGAACATTCTCTCAGTATACTGCATATCTCAAAAACTGTTCTATTTACAAATACAAAGAGAGAGATTTAAAACTTGGCCAGCATCGGCCCAGCATAAGACTACCATCAAACGATTCCCCAGGATGTGTTCTACAAGGGAAAGTCAAAATATCTTGCGTCCACTTGCAGCCCCGTGCTCCAGATGACATATAATAACTCAGGTTGTGGCTCCAACCAAGCCGCCGCTGTGCTAACGCAACGCCGTGGGTTACCGAATGGAAGCATGGACCGGCCAAGAATGAGCAATATGAGTGGACTATCAGGGAACGACGCTATAAGAAATCCGAGAAGTACTGAAATTAGTTTATACAATTTCAAAGCACTATAACCGTCTAAATTTGTGTATTGACTGCTGTGTTGACTGTTATCAAAATACCCAGAGGAACTGCCGACAACGAACCATTTATTGCATGAGAAATGTTCCTGCTAGGTATGTCAATCTCGGGATTGGGATCCCCCTATTTTCAAAAAGCCCCAATCACGGGATTAAGCCTCTCGTGATCCCGGGATTCAGACATTTATTATAACACCTTCAAGCAATGCCGGGACAGCAAAAAACGATACCTAAGAATCCTGTTTTGCTGCATATCACACGTTAAACCACATATGGTGAATACCAGTCATACCTTTTCATCCAAATGAACGGTCGCCGTAACCATCGGAGTTCCGAGGTGTCCTAGGGATTCAATTGGGAATCGAATTTCCTCGCCGTTACCACTGTCACGAGCTGACGCAAGATGACGCTCGGGCTGCTCAGGTGACCTACGTCCCAGAGTTGGCGATACCGCGATATCATATGTAGCGGAGGATGGGCGGGGGGAGGGGAGAGAAACGTACTTACCTTCACGGACTGATATTTTGATATGCCTTGTTGAGGAAACACAAGGTAGGGATATATTCTACCCCTTTCTTCTACTCTGCGTGTTAACACGCGCACTGGAGGGGCCTCGGATACTCTCCCAACTATTTTTTTCCGGGATGACCGGAGAACCGCTCGTAGCCAAAACACGGGAATCGGTCGCATTTGAGAAAATTTAACAGCGCGTCGAATAGTGAAATAGTTTTGAAAATTTGTCGAAAATTGTTTGATTTATAGGCTTCTAAAGTCAGACCTACATTTTGAAATCGCCGCGACTGCGCAGTCGAACCGGTTTGCTTGCATTGGAGACCAAGTGGTGACGTCACAGTGTCATATAGCGTCATATATGTCATATATATACGGGATGATATGTCAAGGTCACATCACGTGAAGGTCGAGGTCAAAGTTCGAAGTCCTACCAGCAATTTCAAGGTCATTGACGCCGGTGCTTTACGTGTCCCAGTCTGACGTATATTATGCTATGACGTCATAGTAAAGGTAACCCAGTTGTAAGTTCAAGGTCAAAGGTCAAGGTTAAAGATCATTGGTAAAGGTCAATCCTCCTTTCCAGCACAAGGTTTGCTATATGGCTACTTTAAGTGTGCATAATAGGGTATATACCATATTGTGACGTCATATGTTGATGACCTTGAATGACCTAGACCTCAAAAATGAAGGAAAGATTCTTTGCGACACAACCTCTATGACCGTGGTCCGGCTTTAGCCTACTCCCGGCTTTTCCACGCATTTTCAGGGCATTCCCAAGAGTTCCCAAGCATGGCCAAAATTTGACCTTTATGACCTCGTTTGACCTTGACAATATAGACCTAGGTCAATGGCAATTAGTTATGATGTAGATCACCATAGCCCCCACCCACCCCCAATCGGCATTTCTTAAGCCTCTAAGTTTCCGATATCTCAGTGGGCTTACCAGCCCCCCATCCTGTGCGCGTTAATGTCGGGCCCCTCTCCAGTGTGGTTGTTAATAATCACTCGAATGCCGGTTATAATAGAACATTCCCACGCAGAAAAGGTGTTACAATTATACCAAAAAGCTGGCTTAGAAAGAAAAACCAAGCTCAAATACACATTTATGATGCCTCCCGTTTTGTTGTTCGTGGTGACGCTTATGAATTTATAGCAGACCAAGATTGCTGTATCGTTGTTCATGGATTACATGTTTATTGTTTGCAGTGTTTCAAACTACAATTCGGTCACAATTCATGGCGCCACGACAACATCTGCAGAATATTTTACGGACACCTTGGGCTGGATTAAGTTGCTCCAAATGCCCCTCTTTTCACTGTCCTGATTACGCCCATGTAAAATAAAGCCTATATTTCGAATGCAAGTTTTATGCGCTGTTCAATTATCTGTCAAATGAGCTCCTTTGTCCAAAAATCGGGGGGAATTTGCGGTATTGCGAAGGAGTTTTCCACGAAAAGTAATATTGGCCACGTACGGAGGCATTTAGGGCCTATGTGCGGCGGGGTGAGGTTTCGAGCGGGAAACATACTAGCATTGTGTATTACATTTAAGTAAAGGTACACTGGTGTTGCAATGATCCGCAACCTGTTGCAATGGCAAGATATGTCGCTGAACTAGCTTTCTGCTGAATTTCATCCACTTCCATCGATATTAACCATTCGAAATCCTGGTGTGAAGCAAAAATGAACAGATAAATTACGACTTTGAAATGTATTTTACGGCTTATAGCGCGGAAGCCGTAAGAGATAAGTGGGGGTATGAGTGAGAAAAATGACGGCAACGAAGTTTGCTATCCAGCCGTGTTAAGTTAAATACCGTAGCTATCATGTTCTGGAAACCAGGTGGCTGAGAACAAAAAGTTTCAAAACTTATATTTTATTTATGCCTATAAAATAAAAAGTTTCAGTTTGAAAGTTTTCATCTCTAAATATATAGAGAGGGAGGCTATTCTCTTTTATTATCTGAAATGGAAACTAAATTTGATTAATTAGATCGTAAGATATAAGGTTTTGAATGATATTTTGGGAAATGCAGACCTTCACGGAATGGGCCAAAAAGGACCCTCAACTTTCCTTTTTCATTTTGCTTTTGTACTTGTGCAGAACTGCACAAACAGACCAATAAGTGGATATTTGACTTAGAACCTGAACTGCCGTAGCTTCAGATATTTCGAGCCTATAGTTTTGACCATGAGTTTTCCGCCAAATTTAGGGTGCAAAGTTTAAAAGCTAAATTAGAGCCTTAGATTTAAGACGTTTTCTTTCCAACATTTTGTGTGAACTACAATTTGCCCTGGTGTAAAAGGGTGCAAGTTTGAATACTCTAGATAAATTAGCAAAAATTAGAAAAATTAAAGTTAACAATCACATAATGCAAAATTCTAGGCAAAATTTTGGAAATTTTGAAAATTTACAACCGTGGTGCTTATTTATTTGGAAGTGCCTTCTATCAAATAAGTCTCTGATACCAGTCCTCAGAACAGACAACGACTACTACTACCAGAGAATGAAAAACTGTCAGAATAGAAGCCGTTTCTTACTTCGTTCGTCACCGGCTTCTGACGCCAACTTCAACAACAACAACAGACCACGACAAGACCCGTCTGAGCGGCCAGAATAGAGCCGCTTGAGAAATCTCAATGTGCTTCGCTCCATGGATTTCGTTATGCGGCTCTGACAACAACGACGAGACCGGAAAACTGTCAGAATAGAAGCCGTTTCTTACCTCGTTCGTCACCGGCTTCTGACTACTACGGACTACAGAGAACGAAAAACTGTCAGTATAGAAGCCGTTTCTCACTTCGTTCGTCACCGGCTTCTGACGACGACGACGACACCGGAAAAACTGTTAGAATAGAAGCCGTTTCTTACTTCGTTCGTCACCGGCTTCTGACAACAACAACAACAACAACAGACAACGACGACGAGACCGGAAAAACTGTCAGAATAGAAGCCGTTTCTTACTTCGTTCGTCATCGGCTTCTGACGACGAGACCGGAAAAACTGTTAGAATAGAAGCCGGTTCTTACTTCGTTCGTCACCGGCTTTTGACTACGACGACGAGACCGGGAAAACTACCAGAATAGAAGCCGTTTCTTACTTCGTTCGTCACCGGCTTCTGACAACAAAAGACAACGTTTCTTACTTCGTTCGTCACCGGCTTCTGACAACGACGATGACGACGAGACCGGAAAAACTGTTAGAATAGAAGCCGCTTCTTACTTCGTTCGTCACCGGCTTCTGACCGGCTTCTGACAGACAACAACGACGACGACGACGAGACCGGAAAATTGTTAGAATAGAAGCCGTTTCTTACTTCGTTCGTCACCGGCTTCTGACAACTACACCAACAGACCACGACGAGACCCGTCTGAGCGGCCAGAATAGAGCCGCTTGAGAAATCTCAATGCGCTTCGCTCTATGGATTTCGTCGTGCGGCTCTGACAACTGTCAGAACCGCTAAGCGTCCAGAATAGAGCCTCTTGAGAAATCTCAATCCGCTTCGCTCCATGGATTTCATCATGCGGCTCTGACTACGCCAACAGACCACGATGAGAACCGTCTGAGCGGCCAGAATAGAGCCGCTTGAGAAATCTCAATCCGCTTCGCTCCATGGATTTAGACATGCGGCTCTGACTACGCCAACAGACCACGACGAGAACCGTCTGAGCAGAGCCTCTTGAGAAATCTCAATCCGCTTCGCTCCATGGATTTCATCATGCGGCTCTGACTACGCCAACAGATCACGATGAGACCCGTCTGAGCGGCCAAAATAGAGCCGCTTGAGAAATCTCAATGCGCTCCGCTCCATAGATTTCGTCATGCGGCTCTGACAACAACAGACTATGACGAGACCGGAAAAGCTGTCAGAATAGAAGCCGTTTCTTACCTCGTTCGTCACCGGCTTCTGACGACGACGACGAGACCGGAAAAAGTGTTAGAGTAGAATAGAAACCGTTTCTTACTTCGTTCGTCACCGGCTTCTGACGACGACGACGACGAGACCGGAAAAACTGTCAGAATAGAAGCCGTTTCTTACTTCGTTCGTCACCGGCTTCTGATAGACAACAACGACGAGACCGGAAAAACTGTTCGAATAGAAGCCGTTTCTTCCTTCGTTCGTCACCGGCTTCTGACACGGATATCGGCTTCTGACGCAGACCGTCGGTGCCAAAAGTTGGACATTGTTCAACTTTTGCTGCGACGCGTTGGAACGCCGTGCGACGCGTTGCGTCACACAGTGTTCTAACGGAGCCGAAAGTGGGGAACTTATTCAATAACTCAGGAAGTATTAATTCCAGATCAATAATTTTTGTATCGATCGAAAGTTCTTTTCCCACTGATTATGTGGACAAATGTGAATGTCAATACCTGACCACAACGGGCATGACTGTCAGGTATTTGACCCTAGGTCAGTAACAAAAATAACTATATTTATATATGATAATAAGGGGGCTTTGTATGGATGTTCTAGTTGATTTCCAGTCACTTTAAGTGTATACACGCGATATGCCTGACATCGAAGACATTATTTAACCCTCGCTTAACACACACAGTGGAGGGGCCCTAAAGTGCCCCCCACCTATTTTTCCAAAGTAGCCAGAGAACTGTTCGCCGCCGGAAAACGCTACTCAGCGAAATTTGGGAGCATTTGTTAGCGCGTCGATTAATTAAGAAATTTTGAAAATTGGTCAATATTTTTTACTTATAGGCCTTCACAGTCAGACCTATATTTTGAGACCGTCGCACTCGGGCAGTCGCACCAGTTTGCCTGCACTGTGGACCGAGTGGTGACGTTATAACGTCATATGTTCAGGTTATATGTCAATATTAACCAACATAAAAGTCAAGGTCAAGGTCAAAGGTCTCATGTCAAGGTCATTGACCGCAGTATTCCGGTCAGGCATTACTCAGTATGACGTATGTTATGCTATGCCTTTATAGTTAAGGCCACTCAGGGTCAAGGTCACAGGTCAAGTGCAAAGTTATCTTTCAAGGTCAAACCATCATTTCCGCCCAAAGGCTGCTATAGTTCCGGTTATATTGTATATAGCCACCCCCTCCCCTTGGGTGCGCTACTGCATGTAACCATGAAGTAATGAAGCCGAAATTGATCACATTCAACGGTGATGTTTGTTCATACCAGCACAATTGTATCAGATTCCTACAAAATAAATACGCAACCTTAGCTTGGTCCATGACCGGACTGAATTTTGTACGGAACTGGCGTTGCGTTGATCGCACAGAACTATTTTTCCATTGAACGTGGCTCATGTTTTATGTCACTCTGTGTGTACTTACTTACTTGGTAAAGATCAGTGAACTGTTCGTTCTCTTTTTCAATGAAATTCCCAAGTCCAAATGCCGTATCAGCTATAAGCAGGTTTACCCGCGTTTCTACACTAATTCGCACCTCTATATTTACAGCATCCAGTTCGAAACTCAAGTGACGATAAAATGAACATGCAACAAGTGCGTGTGCGTGCTGTGAGAGTCAATTCCCTGATGATATTAGAAGTGAACTTTGAAAACGAGGAAGGGTTAATTTGTGTATCTCGGTTCTCACTCCATCGTGAGGTCGGAAAATGGCCTGTGCAAATACAGCTGCGATTCTACGAATGGTTACTGGGCATGCTAGTGTACTGAGACATCAATTGAAAGCTTGGTTCTCCCATACTGTAACCATTGCACTTTTTCACAATTCTTGGGCGAAGACGTTAACGACAGTAGGTTAAAGAGTCCAGTCGACAAGCAATGTCAACAACAAGTGCTCATTTAAGTCATTGTAACCAATGCACTGCACTTCGCCGTGTCCCGGGCCACCTTCCTCCAAGCCTCCAGGTATATCTCGCCGACGGCCGCCGCCCCGACCGACAGCGCGCGCGACATGCCCTTGTATATGTCGCCACCACCACTGCCGCAGCGTGACGCAGCTGAAACTTGCAGGGCAGGTAGAAGAAACATCTTGCCATAGTTAAAAGGGGTCTCAGGGTGGGGCGGGTGACTCAATTTTTTGTATGCTTATCGGCAATTGACATAGTCTCAAAATGTATGTGAAATGTATATGGTACATATTTTGCTCTCTAAATTAAGTTGTATCGATCACTGGAGAAAAAGTTTGCAAAATCGCATTCTTCATGCCTTAGGCTTTCTAATGAGCCCTGGTTTGTCTCATCGTGAACGTTTTCTTAGCCTACAAAAAACACCGAAAGTGAGCATTGCTCTTGGCCTTTGTCGTGTTGTGTGGCGAGAGATTCAAAGTCAACAGTTTGATGCCTTGTTGCGTCGACTTCAAAGCCCTCACATTTTTTTGTTTGACATTTTCTGACACTCTGATCATTTTGCCACTAGTTGTAAACATCAAAATCAGTTTTAGAAATAGTCAGAAATTCGAATAATGTCCCCATTTTGACCTCCCTTAGAACACTGTGCGTCAGTGCGTTTTGTGTCCTGACCAAAAATCCCGGTCGTTGCGGCAGATCAACGGCGTGCGACGCCTTGCGACGCGTTGCGTCTTAGTTAGGACACCGGGTAAGGAAGCATTTTCTCTTGTTGGCATTAGCAACCGTAAATATTACTGTGAGTATCGTCATGTCTACAAAGGACCTGAAATGCATTCCACAGCCTGCTGCCTTACTGCACATCGTAAATACTTCAGAGTAATGCATCAGGAGTTCATGGAAGTGTTTCATTTTTGAGAACTTGAACAATATGCCCACTTGATGCCAGAGATTCAACTACTGGGATACCTCACCGGATACCGCATTCTAACATGGGAGGAGAAAGAGGTAGTCAATTCTAATTTATTTCCACTGGAAACAGTGCATCTCAAGAAAACTTTTCTACGCTGTGCATTCGCCACCTGCAGAGATACCGCCAAGGACAAGTGCATATATTTCTTCAGATTCTCCACAAATTTAGCTCAGAGAGCGGCATGGACGAATAGATAGAACAGAAAGAATCCCTTTAGTATTGGCTGTGCGATGATTTGTTCAAACCATTTCCTGGACACTGGTATGACCCAGCTTTCAAAGTTAAATCCACCATTCTACCTGACGTCAAACCCTGGCTGAGGGATGGTTGTAATTCCAAGCCAACAAAAAACACCGTCCAGGGTGGGTAAATACTAGAAGACACGAAGCTATTTCAAAAACTTTCGATTAAAAAAATTGTCACATTCAGCCCTGTTACCCCACGCCAGTTTTAAAACTAGGATGCGGCACGCTGTGGACAGTAGCGGAACTTCGGGTGACGGAGCAGTGGTAACACTTTCAGACATATGAGCGATCAAAAGAGGTTTCAAGCCCTTAGCAAAGCCATAGAGCTATGCTCTATGGCTAAGCACTAGCCTATGGTAACTGACACATTCTGGGAAACATCAGCCACGGCCATCCTACCGCTGCCGTACGGGGCCCAGGAGTTTCCACGCGAGTGCGGCTACATCGGCTACATCCTTGGGCTACATCCGCATCGCCAAAGATGTTGGGCGGCGCAGTATATCTGCATGGTAGACACTGCGACACAGTATAGCTAAAGAAAATACTGCGGTAGTGCGGCACAGTGTACCTGAGCCGTTGAACCCTTTACCTATATGCAAGTAGACTGCATGTGGTGATTAAAACTATTGCTTGAAAGTTTAGTACTTTTTGCTCAACTGGGGTATTCTGTCGCGTTTCAAAGTACCTCGGAAAGAGTATGAACACATAATCCGTGCGTACAGCTAATGTCTCATCGTCGCCAATAATCGTACAGGTGAA